>CAJQTV010000581.1:0-55052 GCA_907163055.1 Formica aquilonia x Formica polyctena
GCCCTTGATTCGCGTTTTCGTAATGAAGTGATGCGCGGTCGCTCGGCGCTTCACGCGTGGCTCCGTTGTCAGTGCTTCGCTCGGTCAACGTCGTAACGTGCATCTGTTTCTCGTTAAAACGTTGAGCAATGTCTTATAGTTAATATAAATAATATATCTCTAAAATAATATGTATCTAGTGATTCGTATATAGCCTTTTCTGGCCCCCCGATAAACAATATGATTTGTAAACTTTCCATATTAAAGCAATTACTATGCATAGATTGTACATAGAAACTATTTTATTATCCAAATCTTTAGTCTCTTTTATTTGACTTTTTTGTTATTTTTAGTCATTTTACAATTTGGGAAATGCAGTTCTGTCAGTAACATCATGCGCTAAAATAGATCCATGATTCATTTCCAATAATAAATAAGAGTCAATGTATGGAATATGTCTTGTCCGCGTTACCTTGAAAATTTATTTGTTATTGATGTATTAAGTTACTAGCATAAATGTTTAAAACACGTATAATACTATCCAAATTGATTTATAAATAGTTTTTAATAATTTTAAATTTCTTAATAAATCTGTCTTTTTTACTTACAGAAAAATTCTTTATGCGTTTCTTTCTTAGGCCTTTTTTCATCAGTTCTATCTTTTGGACTGATGAGTTTACAAATGGTTCATTTGTATTGTCCTTTCTTAACTACTCTGTAAAAACTATCACATTCGTATATCGTTATATATAAACTTAATTGCATGAATAAAATATTAATAACGTAAGTAAGACACTTTAAAGGTTATTTGTACAATATATATATATAATATATATGTTCAAAATTGAAACATTAAAATTTAGTTTCTAAATTTTGCCATTATATTCAAAAACGAGTGCCTCAGAAACCCAAGACACGAGCGAGAGCAAAAGCGTCGCGATCACCCGCTCGATGCGTGATCACGTTAGTCTATAATGACAAAAAAAAACCGTAACAAAACACCTGGTTCGAGAACGTTCGATACCGAAAAACTTGTTATTCCACTTCGGCAGAATGCGAGTTTCCGCGGTCGGTCGATTTAGTCTGCCGTTACGACAACGATTCGAGCCGGTCGAAAATTCATCGACTTTTCGCAGTCGCACTTTGCATTATTCTCGCTCGTGTCGCGTACGCAGTAGGCTTACTCGTTTCAAAATCGGTCCGAATTGTCTCGCATACGATCGCATTCATATTTAGCGGCGAGCAATTTGGTCATATATCTATTTACGCTGGTTGTCGTTCGCGCGCATTTCTTCTCGTTTCATTCGCTCGTGTCGTATGCGCTTTCGTCATTCTCATTGTAAATTCTCAACCGACATTCTAGTATACGATCGAGCATCGAACTCAGTGCGAAAGACGCCTCAGTGTCTGTATTACTACCTGCTCTCTACTTCTGGAGTTTGTGATTGTTAAGAGTGTGGAGTACGAGAGTAGACGCGCGTAACCGTTCCGCGAATGTCCTCTGCCTCGCGCCAAGCAACATCCGGCGTCCGCGTGCAAGATATCCGTTCTCGCGAGAGCCTCTAGCAAGAAGCTCTACAAGATTTCCGATATGCATTGAAGGCAGTCATTAATAGGACATTTTGAAGATTTCCGTCGGGGTCGCGGAATACGGGGGCCGTCGCTCGCTCCTATTATTCAAAATTAAACGAATATTGAAAACAATCTACACTCGAGTATTTTCTGAACATCTCCTTATCCTCCAGCGAATCTACGGATTCGCGTTACACACCGCTTCTTCGCTCATCTCTGAGCGTTTCTCTAAGATTCGGGCGAACTCGTCGAGGTCGACTCCCGAAAATATTGGTCCTTCGAGCCGGATAGAAGCGTGTGTGGAGGATAAGTTCGCGAGTGAGTGATAGTTCATCCAATCACAATGTCGGAGCACGTCGCACATCAGCAGCAGCTGCAGCGAACGATTGAACGCGCTCTCGAGAACTTCAAAAAAATCGGTAGGAGCAATCTCACACCAGCTAAAGTGCGGTCCAGGATCTCAACGCTCAAGGAATACTGGAATCAATTCTCCAATGGACACGCAGAGGTGTCGCGGAAAGTCCCGGAAGCAATCCGGTCGTCTTTCAGTTACTTCAAAGACAATCATTATGACGCGACTCAAGCAACATACGAGAACACGCTGGACCACATGGCGGACATCCTGGAGGAAATGGAGCCGGTCGTGAGTCCAAATCCGTCTCTTTCCTCGACGAGGCTGCACGCTGAAGCGTCCGCGTTTTCTCTATCGCATCTTCCCCCCATTAAATTGCCTCCGTTTGACGGCAATTACGGCGAATGGGAACAATTCGCGATCGATTTACGACGCTCATTCGAAACAATACCGAGCTAACTGACTTTGCGCGCATGCACTTTTTATCATCGTGTCTGAAAGGTCGTGCGTTAGAATGTATAGCGAATATTTCTGTAACCGCCGCTAATTTTGAAATCGCATGGAAAGCTTTGACTTCGCGGTACGAAAGCAAACGACGTTCGATAAACACACATCTTTCGACATTGCTTAATTTGTCACCGATAACACGCGAGTCGGCTTCCGAGTTGCAAACGTTTATGTGACAAAGTTAATATCGCGGTAGCATCATTAAAAATCTGGATCGAAAGCCGCAGGAACTCTGGAACGATATTCTCGTTCACCTTATTGTGCAAAATTAGATCCGGTAACGCGAAAAGCATGGAACGTGAAAGCATGCGATACCGACGCTCCGACGGCGTACGAAGATTTTCTTCGTTTTCTTCAATCTCGTACTCGCGCGCTCGAAGAATATGCGACAACCGCAAGTTCCAAGAACACTACCAAACCCGTTGCAGCCTCGCGCGTACATTCCGCCACCGCATCCGCTAGCACCCAGACTCTGTGTCCGGTGTGCAAAGCTCGACATTTTCTTAATGTGTGCCCTGCGTTCGTGAGTAAGAATGCGAGTCAACGGCGAGAGCTCGTTAAGCAGCATAAACGTTGCTTCAATTGTTTAAGCGCGAAGCATTCCGCACAGGAATGTCGGAGTAAATATTCATGTCGGGTTTGCCACAAAAAGCATCATTCGATGCTACACGTTGACTCGGATTCTGGCTCAAGTTCCTCGAGAACTGTTATGCCGGATTGCTCGTCGCCTCAATCGTCCGGTTCGACATCGGAAGTAAATTCTCTGATCGCCTCAACGAGAAAGCCGCCACGAGATCACCCGTCTTATTAGCGACGGCCTGGGTAACGGTGCGCTGTCCGTCCGGTCGTACCGCTGTCGTTCGAGCGCTCCTCGATCAGGGCTCGGAAATGACATTCATTTCGGAAAGTTTAGCGCAACTCATGCGCGTGAAACGCATTCGCATGCCGATCTCCGTTTCCGCCGTCGGCGGGATTCACGCGGGGACGTTTCAACACGCGACTCACATATTCGTTTCTCCTCGCAATTCTCTCGTTCCGTCGCTTTCGACCACCGCGCTTATTATGAAATCGTTAACTTCTTATACTCCGAAACAGAACGTGGATATCTCGTCACTCTCGTACCTTGCTGATTTGCCGCGAGCAGACGCGGATCCGACGAGTCTCGATCCTATCAATATCATTATCGGAGCGGACCTTTATAACGATATAATTCTCGACGGTGTTCGCAAAGGAGGCGTCGGACAACCCATCGCTCAAAATTCCGTCCTCGGATGGATAATTTCGGGACCTCTTACGTCATCAACGACGAATAATCTTTCAAAGCCGACAATTCTTTTTGGAAACTGCACTCTCAATCGCGTTTCAACTCATCATGTCGTCGGCTCTCCCTCGCTCGAAGAGGAAATTCATCGGTTTTGGGAGACCAAGGAACTCCCACGACAAAATCATCTCACACCGCAAGAAAAGCAGTGTGAAGAGCATTTTCGCTTAACGCATTATCGCGAGTCTGACGGACGGTATGTCGTGCGGCTACCGTTCAAGAAGGGACCTCCGATTGAAATCGGAAGTTCAAAGATTCACGCGAAAAAATTGCTCAATTCATCATTTCGCAGATTTCGCGATAAACCGGAAATCGCGACAGAATATCGCGCATTCATGTCCGATTTTCAACGACTTGGGCCCGCTATGCAGCCCGCGCCGAAAGCTCAAAGTCAAATCGAGCAACATGTTTATCTCCCGCATCATGGGGTGATCCGGGAAAGTAGCTCTACTACGCGTCTTCGCGTTGTAGAGAATTCAAGCCGACGTATTTCCGACGGAAATAAACGCGCTGTCAAGAAATCAGAGCCTCTCGTCGAGAAGCTCATTTCTCTCTCTTCGACCGTTTCTTGACCGGGACGGAATTGTGCGCGTAGGGGGACGGCTTAAAAAAAGCTCCTTTGCCATTGTCCGTTCGACATCCGATCCTTCTTGCGTCACACCCGTTAGTCACACTTATCGTAAATCAAACTCATTTACGAGCGTTACATGCCGGACCGCAACTCACGCTAAATGTTCTGCGCCGCGATTTCTGGATAATTCGCGCTCGTAATATCGTCAAATCTGTAATTCACAAATGTGTTGTGTGTACTCGCGAACGCGCCGCGATTCCCACACAAATCATGGGAGATCTTCCCGAACAACGTGTGACAGCGGCAGTCCGATGTTTTTTGCATTGCGGCCTCGATTACGCCGGACCCGTGCAAATTCGGGCCTCCGCTGGACGAGGGATTACGTCGCATAAAGCATACATCGCGCTCTTTATCTGCCTTGCGACAAAGGCAATACATTTGGAGTTGGTAAGCGACTACTCCACTCAAGCTTTCTTAAATGCTTACTCTCGATTTTGTGCTCGCCGCGGTCTACCACAAAATATGTATCCGGATAATGGGACAACATTCGTCGGGGCGGACCGAGAACTGACCGTCGGGAGCAGTACGACCGGTCAGCAGTACGAGATCCGAATTTCTTGAACCTGACCGCCTCCGATAATGTGACATGGAATTTTATTCCCCCGTCTGCTCCGCATTTCGGCGGGTTGTGGGAGGCGGGCGTCCGTAGCGTAAAAACGCATCTGCGACGCGTGTTAGGGACTCATATGCTAACATTCGAGGAATTCTCGACTTTAATATGTCGAATCGAAGCGTATCTTAATTCCAGGCCGATAGCGCCTCTCTCCGACACTCTTGAGGACTACGAGTGCCTCACTCCCGGTCATTTCTTAATCGGATCAGCGCTTACTGTAAACCCGGAACCATCATTGCTCGATCTCCACGAAAATCGTCTTTCGAGGTGGCAGCTCGTTCGACACATTACCGAGCGATTTTGGAAGCTATGGAGTAACGATTATTTAAATACGTTACAACGAAGAGCAAAATGGCGAAAGGTCAAGCCACCGATCAAAACCGGGCAACTTGTCTTGTTGCGAAATCTACTGTTACCCCCCTGCAAATGGGAGTTGGGCCGCGTGACACACTGTCACCCCGGCTCCGACGGCTTCGTACGGGTCGTCACAGTCAAGACGGCCACCTCCGAATTCAAAAGACCGATTGTTAAACTGTGCGGATTACCGGTCAATAGTGAAACGACGAGCAATTAGGCACCTTCGCTGCGTTGCGTTTCATTTATTGTAATTCATTAGACTTAAGCACAAAATTGTCAGAAGGCGAGCGTCATTCCGCCAAGGCGGGCGGCAAATTCAGCGCGTCAAACCACGTCGCGTCATTTGTCGTCTTTTCGCTTATGTATCTCATGTTACTTGTGGCGTGCGCTTTTGTCGTTTACTGCAATTGTTATCTCGATCATTTTGGAACTATCGTTCCAAGGCGGGCGGTATGTTCAAAATTGAAACATTAAAATTTAGTTTCTAAATTTTGCCATTATATTCAAACGAGTGCCTCAGAAACCAAGACACGAGCGAGAGCAAAAGCGTCGCGATCACCCGCTCGATGCGTGATCACGTTAGTCTATAATGAAAAACCGTGACAAACACCTGGTTCGAGAACGTTCGATACCGAAAAACTTGTTATTCACTTCGGCAGAAGGCGAGTTTCCGCGGTCGGTCGATTTAGTCTGCCTACGACAACGATTCGAGCCGGTCAAAATTCATCGACTTTTCGCATTCGCACTTTGCTTATTCTCGCTCGTGTCGCGTACGCAGTAGGCTTACTCGTTTCAAAATTGGTCCGAATTGTCTCGCATACGATCGCATTCATATTTTAGCGGCGAGCAATTTGGTCATATATCTAATTTACGCTGGTGTCGTTCACACACCGCTTCTCGCTCATCTCTGAGCGTTTCTCTAAGATTCGGGCGAACTCGTCGAGGTCGACTCCCGAACAATATATATATATATATATATATATATATATATATATATTGAGACGACTTTTCCTACCGTCTCGCGGCTGAGCGATAAACGCGGCCGCCGACTCGTTCTCTCTGTCGCGCGGATGTAAATTGCGCCGACGAACAGGAGCTAATTCGCCGAACGGGAGATGCGGAATGGTCGTTGACAAAAACGGGAAAACGGAGAAAAAGATCCACGCGCCAGGTGGGAACGGGATGTTAGGAGTTCCGCGCGTACCGTGACGAGATCCGAGAGATAATCGCGAGAATCGAACTTGGGCGCCAGATACGATCTTTCACGTATCAATTCGCGAAACACGAAATAAGCGCGAAATAAACGCGAAAGAAATGTGTCGGAATTCGCCACGGGCTGACTAGCTCGCCTAATGGTAGAGGGGCAGGGCGAGTGTTGATCGAACGCGATAATTTATGCAAGAGGCGACAATTACGAGAACGACAAACACAACTGAAAGGAAACTCGTAAATTAAACAGAGAAATTAACAGATTTATTATAATAGCGGGAGCCTCAGCTCCTCGAGAATAGTAATGATAAACCGTGCGGATATACGGCGGCGGTAAAAGAAACGCGGCTGCGAGACTGGGTGTTAGACGCGGGGCGCGAAACCCCGTAATGCGTACGCCGAAACCGGCCGTTAGATCGGCCGGAATGTTCGCTCGGCTTGAATTACGCCTCTCACTGCGAAGAAATTAAATATTACGTTCTTCTATAATTCGGGCGCAAGACCGAAACAATTCTCGGTATTGCCTCGCCAACGGCGATCTGATCGCCCACTATTACCGCGAAATTATCAATACGCAACTTAAGATTAACAGGCAATTAATACAACGCGGACATGCTTCGATTTCGGACGGACATTTTACGCAGAATCGAATGCTCGGCACACACACGCACGCAATTCATGCAAGAATCGCGAGGAAATTCTCACCAAAACGCGCTCACAATTTCGAGACGCGGTGCTTTACAGCCGATATAATACGTCGAATTTACGCGATTCACACTCTCACGTAACCCATATAATAATCGCGAAGGAAAGTTGCACCGGACGTGCACGCACAGTTAAGACGCAAAGATTCACAAACGAAAGACAAAAATATATAATATAACAAATTGACGCGAATCACACTCACACTCAGACGACCGACATACAGTACGAACGAGTCTTAAATGCTAGACGTGCGAGAACCAACGCAAATATAATCTACGGAATCCGAATCTCCAGAGAGACGACACACGGTTTATTAGAAACGCGAGGTAATGTCTCGATCCGCGGAAACCGATACTTTCGAGGCTCCGGGGCTCGAATCGCTTGACGACGTGGCCGTGACGCGAAAATCTACACCAAAGAATCGGGCTTAGCCCGTACACCAAAGTACGAATTCACGGCGACGACGACAGAACGAAACGATTCCGGGCGCGATCGCGAGTGGCGAATATGGCGGAGGATAACCTCACCGGTACTTTTCCTCTCGTGGTGGTTACACGGGGTCAGCGACGTTGACGTCCTCTCCCTCGGGTCCGTCCTTCGCAGCTGTCGATCGCCGTGATCCTCTCCGCTCGCTCTCGTCTCGTTATCGCTCTCGTCTTTCACAAAAACTGCTCGCTCTCGCTCGCTATCGGCTCGCAGGCTCGCAGGCTCGCACCAGTCTGATCCTGGATCGTCGCGATCCAGAATCGATACCTGTGGGCCAGCCGGGGCTGCGCACACAGGGTGCGTATTATCGCGACCAATCACGCGTTATCACGCGCTGTGGCCGTCGGGCGGCGCGCTCACGGTCGTAACGGGGGTGCGCGCGCCCCCGGTATTACAAATAATAATTAGCTGGGACCCTTTTCGCGGGGCCGTCGCGGGGTCTGAGATGAACGGTTTGGCCGGAAGTATCGCTGCCACCCTTCCTTCCGTCTTTTCCGGGACCGCGTCACGCCATCGGGTGCAGAATTGCAGTCCCTCTGCGGGGGCCGGATCCGCACGGGCCTGTGTCCTTGCGCGAGGATCCCCTCACTGTCCCGTGCGTTGCGCATCACGTGTGCGGGTCCTGATCCCGTCGTGACGTAGCTAGTTTGGCCGTTAGATGTTTTGGATTTCCAAATTGCTGGCTCCTTGCCCCTCCAAGGTCTTCCTTGATTGGCGATCGTATTTTCCGTGACGCTTCAGCGACTTTCCGCTCCTTCTTCCGATGAGGCTTCCAAATGAATTATTCATACGAAAGAAAATCATAAACGAAATTAATATTATGCTCGAAATCTCAATTAATGACGCCTCTCTGGAGGTAACGGTACGGTTCTCGCAATGATTCGACTGGCGCGGCCCTTCAGCCCGCGCTTTTCGATCGGAGAGGAACTCGGTGGACGCGCGCGAGACGGCAACGTCACAATATATATATATATATATATATATATATATATATATATATATATATATATATATATATATATATATATCACATAATGTAGAAATTTAATTTACAATATATATATATGTCACATAATGTAAAAATTCCAATATGAATACTTTTAGTTTAAAATTACAAATAAATATATAAATATACAAACAGGGAGAATCTGTTATATATCATCTATGTCAGAGTTGGGAACGTTACTCTATAAAAGTAACGCGTTACCGTTACCGTTATTTTTTGTAAAAAGTAACTCGTTACCGTTACTCGTTACCGATTTTAAAAAGTAACGCGTTACCGGCGTTACCGTTGGAAAGTAACGATTCGTTACTTTTTCGTTATGTTTCTGTTTTTTGTAATGCTAAAATAAGCTATTAGATTATAAAATTATTTAATAATCAATATTAAATTTTAATAATCTCTGTTACAATTAAAAACTCTAAATTAGTCTCTATAGCAAGCGTTTTTTATATTAAACTTATTTAATGATTCTAATTTTTTATGTTAATATCATTACTTTTTAATACTCTTATCTATATAGGAATTTAAATTGTAATTTACAAATTCCAATTGTGTCGAAAATTTTTTTATCAAACATTGTTTTTAAATATTGATAATATTATTAAGAGTGTATTCCAATATTCACTGCCAGTATCGTAAAATCTATAACTTACGTTACTATAGATTTTCAATACTGACAGTGACTATCAGAATGCAGCCTATGATAGAAGGCTACAAAATATTTTTCAAAAAATATATCTATCTATTAAATAGATTATAAGATAATAAAGAACCAAAAAGTAACGATGAAAGTAACGGCTAATTCGTTACCGTTACTGTAAAAATGTAACGACGTTACCGTTATCGTTACAAACAGAAAAAAGTAACGGTCGTTACCGAAAAAAAGTAACTGTAACGGTAATGATGTTGTAAGTAACGCGTTACTTTCTAACCCTGATCTATGTAAAATATATGTATAATATATATTATATATGTATAATATATGTTATTATCGAAATATCTTTTTATAAGTATTGAAATTGTTTTATGCATATACGCACACATGTAAAATATTATTCTCGCAAAGAAGAGGGAAATAAATAATAACTTTAGACTTTAAGAATAAACTAAATTTATTTTAGAATAAATCGATCATCATGATGCTTTCCAAATACTAAATCAATTAGTCAAAGAGAAGTTGAAGGCAGTCAGAGACGAAATTCGTCAAAAAAAGATTTATGTGGCGGCCTACAGCAACCACAAAATTACGGCAGCGCGATATTCGCGAAATATTAGCGTTTCTCGCAAGCGCTCGCCCGTCCGCGCGTAGTGCGGCAGACGCCGCTAGTCGGCGCAAGGCGCTCGGGCCAACAGGGAAGTGGAAAGCAGTCCGGCGGGCATATAGCGCGTCCGCGCGTAGTTGCGGACAACACCGCTAGGCGGCGCAAGGCGCCCGGGCCAACCTGCAAGTGGAAAGCCGTCCGGCCGGAATATAGGTCAGACCCCTTGCGGAGATAGTACGAAGAAAGTTCTTGGCGCCAGTCGCCTACTTTCTAGCGCAAGTCGCTTCAAAAACGTTGGTCAACAATACGGCGCCAGTCGCTGCACCACCATTCAAGACGCCACGGATAAAGGATACCGTCACGCTACCCACGGTAGCAGAAATCGCCCTCCGGCGAAGGACTCGCCCGACACCACTCCACCGGGTGATCAAGAGAAGGAAGGTGGAGGAGAGCACGCTAAGGACAAGCAGCTCCCGACCATTAAGCGCCAGATCGCCAACCGCCTCTCCGGCGCCCGGCCGCCATCGGCGTTAAGCGCCCGATCGTCATCCGCCTCCGGCGCTCGTCCGCCATCATCCGGCGCCAAGTCGCCAGCGTCATCTGGCGTCCGGCCGCCATCGGCGTTAAGCGCTCGATCGCCATCAGCCTCCGGTGCTCGTCCGCCATCATCCGGCGCCAAGTCGCCAGCGTCATCCGGCGCCTGGCCGCCATCGGCGTTAAGCGCCCGATCGCCATCAGCCTCCGGCGCTCGTCCGCCATCATCCGGCGCCAAGTCGCCAGCGTCATCCGGCGCCCGGCCGCCATCGGCATTAGACGCCCGATCACCAACAGCCTCCGGCGCTCGTCCGCCATCATCAGGCGCCCGGTCGCCAGCGTCATCCGGCGCCCGGCCGCCATCGGCGTTAAGCGCCCGATCGCCATCAGCCTCTGGCGCTCGTCCGCCATCATCCGGCGCCAAGTCGCCAGCGTCATCCGGCGCCTGGCCGCCATCGGCGTTAAGCGCCCGATCGCCATCAGCCTCCGGCGCTCGTCTGCCATCATCCGGCGCCAAGTCGCCAGCGTCATCCGGCGCCCGGCCGCCATCGGCATTAGACGCCCGATCACCAAAAGCCTCCGGCGCTCGTCCGCCATCATCAGGCGCCCGGTCGCCAGCGTCATCCGGCGCCCGGCCGCCATCGGCGTTAAGCGCCCGATCGCCATCAGCCTCTGGCGCTCGTCCGCCATCATCCGGCGCCAAGTCGCCAGCGTCATCCGGCGCCTGGCCGCCATCGGCGTTAAGCGCCCGATCGCCATCAGCCTCCGGCGCTCGTCTGCCATCATCCGGCGCCAAGTCGCCAGCGTCATCCGGCGCCCGGCCGCCATCGGCATTAGACGCCCGATCACCAAAAGCCTCCGGCGCTCGTCCGCCATCATCAGGCGCCCGGTCGCCGTCTTTCACTGGGACCTGCTCCCCGACGATTGCCGGTACCTGCTCCCCGATCACGGTCAGTGACGGGTCACTGTCGCCATTGGTGCTGATTCGCCGGTGGTCTCCGGCCTCTGGCCACCATTCAGTGGCCATTCCAAGGAGAACGCACGCTCCGGCGCCCAGTCACCCAGCATTTCCCACGCGGAGAGAAACCAGCGAAGGAAGGACCGGCCTATCTCCTTGCTACAACTAGAGCGAATCTTGGCGTCCCCAGCGAAGACGTGGAAACTACCACCGCTGATTCCGCCCATCAAAATCTCGCCGATAAGGGAACCCCTTAGGAGGAGACATTGTGGAACTCAGCCCAGTCCCGTCCAGTTCCCTGGTCTGAAGAGAACGGCCGACGCCTCCACCCAGACGAAGAGACGCGGGAGCAAATACAAGCCCATGTACAGAATTAATAACAATGACAATTATGCGTGCAAACGCAATTTGCGCTATTGATGTAGGAGTAGGAATAAATATACTTTATGTTTAAAAAGCCGACTCATTCATTTATCTACCTACAAGTAAGATAAGTTGGGTAGTATCCTAAAGCGATAGATCTCCTATCCCGTACCTATCCACAATTTAAAAAAGCTTTATAATAATTTTAAAAATACAGAGTATGATAAAGTATTGTAATGATTATTCAGTGCTAGGAATAAATAGATGTTGGTGTTGTAGAACAAAAGGACGATTTATTTAGGATCATTATTAACACACGTGTAAGAGGCAAACGTTAAGACCTGAAGAAGAAAAAAAGTTAGTGAACCGGGAAAAAACAAAGGCAGACATAAGCGTCATCTATCGACATGTCCTAAGGTTAAATCGGCGGGAGATTTAAAAAATAAATCTAAAACAAATACAATATGATAACCTAAACTGAATATAACACAAAAGTGTTTTTTTATATTATTGCAACATATTGCAAGAGTACTTGCAGCTTTGCAATAGTAAAGAAAAAGAAACATATCTTACAAGGGGAGGCTCAGGATTTGTCTCTTCCGATTTTGATGAGCTTGATACATATGTTATACTAATATCCTTTATTCCCGTGATTACCTCCACTAATCACAAGTAAAGCTATTCGATGTAATTCTCAAGCATCCGCGAGAAAAATTAGTTTAAAAACTTTCTATGTTCGTTATGTACTGATTTGTATATACGAGGTTTGATCAAAAAATACGCGGAATTTTTGAATTTTGCGGGCTGTATAAGTCCAATTGTCATAATTCTTTTCTGTTGTGTTGGTACACTTGTTCCTGACGTATCTTGAAATTGGTAGCCATATTGGATGCTTACTTTATTGTTGGCTGTCGAAAAGGTTACACGTATTTTGGTGTGCTCGGCGATTTTTTACTTGTGGAAAAAATGGAACAGAGAATTTGCATTAAATTTTGCTTTAAGAATAGAATAAAGTGCAGCACCGTATTGGAAATGTTAAATGTTGCTTTTGGCGAGTCTTCTATGAATAAAACAAGCGTTTACAAGTGGTACAAACGTTTCCAAGAGGTCCGTAAAGACGTTGAAGATGACGAGTGCCCTGGACGCTCCAGCACATCAACAACCGATGACAACGTCGAAAAAGTGAAGAAAATGATTATGGACAATCGTCGAATCACTATCAGAGAGGTTGCTGATGATGTTGGCATATCATTTGGCCAAGCAATTTTTCGGATGTTTTGGGCCTGAGACGTGTAACAGCAAAATTTGTTCCGAAATTGTTGAATTTCGACCAAAAGCAGTGCCGAATGGACATTGCTCAGGAGTTGCTGAATAAAGTCAACGACGATCCAGAACTGCTCAAACGAGTTATAACTGGTGACGAAACATGGGTGTACGGATATGACGTCGAAACTAAGGCCCAATCGTCCCAATGGAAGCTTCCTGAAGAGCCAAGACCGAAAAAAGCTTGTCAAGTTCGATCGAATGTGAAGGTTCTGCTCACTGTTTTCTTCGATTTCAACGGCATAGTGTACCATGAGTTCTTGCCACCAGGTCGTACGGTCAATAAGAAGTACTACCTAGAAGTTCTACGCCGTTTGCGTGAAGAAGCGATCCGAAAAAAAACGCTCGGATTTGTGGCGAAACAACTCATGGCAATTGCACCATGATAATGCACCTACTCACACTTCACTGCTTGTTCGTGAATTTTGGGCCAAAAACAACACCGTTATGATGCCTCAGCCTCCGTATTCGCCGGACATGGCCCCCTGCGACTTCTTCCTATTCCCGAAGATAAAAAAACCATGAAAGGACGACGTTTTGCCAACATTGAGGAGATAAAGACAGAATCGCTGAAGGAGCTAAACGCCATACCGAAAATTGCGTTTCAGAAGTGCTTCGAAGATTGGAAAAAGCGCTGGCACAAGTGTAATCTAATGGGGACTACTTTGAAGGGGACAAAATTAATATTGATGAATAAATAAAAATTTTTTGAGAAAAACTATAATTCCGCGTATTTTTTTATCAAACCTCGTATATCTTATAATCTCTATATTTGATTCTCCTTTAATAAACATTTTATATCGCGTAGTTCTTAATTAAGTTATTACGATTTATTAAAGAATTGCCATAGGTTATCTTAAAACAGATGATAATATCAAATTTGTTTTTCATTCGTTATTAGAAGCTCTGTTTTCGTTCTTTGAAATGATAAGAAGATACACAATTTTTATCGATCAACATTTCATGCTCAATGAGAAACATTTTCTACATCCGATGAGTAAAAGTCCATTCCCAGATGATCTGTCATGTGTAAAAACATATTATATATTAATAAATGCATAATATTTCTGTATTTTTTATTAAAACGGTCGATTGATGCATGTATGTGCTAGATTGATTTCTTTCATATATATGTCATGTTACAATAAAAAATAAAAGTTTTGTATTTCGCAACTTATCGAATTGAAAATAATTGTAATGAATTAATAAGATTTATACAATTAAAATGACACCAAACATGACATAGATCGAATAATTTTTCACTAAATAAATAAAATTCTGATAACATGTTTAATTAAAAATTATCCAATTTATGTCATGTTTGGTGTCATTTTAACCGTAAAAATCTCATTAATCTATTACAATTATTTTCAAACCGCTAAGTTGCAAAATACAAAACTTTTATTTTCTATAGTAACATGATATATACATATACAGGGTGTTCCAGAAGAAAAGGTCAATATTCTGGGAGGTGATCGTATCGGTCATTTTAAGCAAAAATGTTTAAATGAATATATGTCCTATTATCCACGGTTTCCGAGATAGAGCGACTTGAATGTACAGTTGCAAAATTACTGACAAGAAAGAAATACTACGTACTATTTCTAATATTTATCGTTCAAGTGATACATTTTTTACAGATTATAATAAATTTTCAAAAATTCCACCGTTAACATCAATGCATTTTTCAACTGTTGTGTGAACATGGCGTGTTGCTCGTCTGAATACATCGTGACGTTCCTTTATGCGGGCACTAGCATCCATTATCTGAGCGAGCCGTTCGTCTTGTGTATTCACTTTTCTTCTGTACACTTCACTGTACAGGTTCACGGATAAAGGTTGAAGTGTACAGAAGAAAAGTGAATACACGAGACGTACATTCAAGTCGCTCTATCTCGGAAACCGTGGGGAATAGGACATATATTCATATGAACATTTTTCCTTAAAATGACCGATACGATTACCTCCCAGAATATTGACCTTTCCTCCTGGAACACTCTGTATATGAAAGATTAGAGATAAAAGAGCCTCGCGAGAGAGATTCTGGAACTCTATAATGTTAGTCATCTCGCTTGCTCTTCATTTGTTCTCGCTCTCGCTTCCGCCCTCTCTCTCTCTCTTTCTCTTTCACCCCTGTCTTTGCATCCCCCTTACGATGCGCCGGACAATGCGGTACCGTGCCCATAAGCTTTCTGTGTGCATTTCGGACGCACGCGCAGGCATGATTTTGCGGCCTTTCTTCGTGAGACTCCTTGCACCAGAAGATCCGTTCCCTCCGACGGAGCCATCCCGTTTTAGCCGCCGAGGCCTTTTACGCGGCATCATCGCCCCGTCATCGGGTCCGCTCGTGATTTTAAATCCGCTTCAATGCAAATAAACATACGGTCACGCACAGGGTTTTTACGGAATTTCTCCATCAGCCAGTGGGATTTAATTTCGAATTCGAATAATTCCCTGTTCGTCTTTCGAAAGCAACACTCCTCTTTTCACGGCTTCGACGCGCAATACATATACGCGAGCGATAGAAATTTTTCAAACGGTATACAAAACTGAGAAGCCTTCACTTGCGCACAGTGCAATCGGACACGTTGCAATTGCACACCGTGTCATTAGACACATAAAGTTGCGCATCGTTCGATTGGACACATTTCAATTGCGCACAGTTTGTTTGGACACATTTCATTTACGCACTGTTCAATTGGACACCGTTGCTTTTGGACACAACACATATTTTTGTATAATTTGGAATACATACACACACATGTATGCATGTATAATTTTGAAATGTTTTGACATTTATTATTAACTTCATTTTGTAAATAAACGTCTGTTACAGTTCGTTTACGCACAGTTCTTTTGCGCACAGTTCTTTTGCGAACAGTTCTTTTGCGCACAGTTTATTTGCACACAGTTCGTTTACGCACAGTTCATTTGCGCACAGTTCGTTTACGCACAGTTCGTTTGCACACTTTCCCATCCACACAACAATTATAGGGATCTCGTTCCGCGTTGTAAAGTATATGCGTGAACACAGTGGGTTCCGCCCCCAACCCCCTTGGGGGGGGCTACACTTTCGGAAGATATAACCTAACCCAAACCTATTTCTGATTTAAAACTAAAATTTATGTGCGCAAACGAACCGTGCACAAAAGGAATGTGCGCAAAAGAAATGTGCGCAAAAGAACTGTGCGTAAAAGAACTGTGTGCAAACGAGCTGTGTGTAAACGAACTGTGACAAACGTTTATTTACCAAATGAAGTTAATAATAAATGTCAAGAAATTTCAAAATTATACATGCGTGTGTATGTATTCCAAATTATACAAAAACATGTGTTGTGTCCAAAAACAACGTGTTTAATTGAACGGTGCGCAAATGAAATGTGTCCAAACAAATTGTGCACAAGTAAAATGTGTCCAATCGAACGGTGCGCAACTTTATGTGTCTAATATCACAGTGTGCAATTGCAACGTATCCAATTGTACTGTGCGCAAGTAAGCTTCTTCCTACAAAACTTGGATCGTCCGACGACAAAAGCTATTGTCAATCTCCGCATGCGTTGCCGCACAATAGTGGTCGGGAAAAATAGTCGTACGATGTCAATGACTGGTAAACGAAAGAGAAGTTACATCAAACAAAGTCGTTATGCATCAACACGGAAATATATGTACAGGGTGAGTCATTTTAATCAATGCACGCAAATATCTCGTAAAGTAAACAAGATGGAAAAAAATGTTCTATACAAAAGTTGTATGGTTTAGAGGGGGACACATGATGAAAATATGGACTTGACCTTGCGTGACCTTTTCAAGGCCAAATCAATGTGATCGATGTTTCCTTAAATGGAATCCCTTATTTTTTGTTACCTATATTTGTAGCTTATCTTGAGAGCTTTTCAAAACACTATAATAAAGTATTTTTTCATTAAGTACTTTTTGAGTTATTTTATATTTTAATCTGACATATTTTGATTAAAAAATAAAATATCTCGTAAAATATTTAGTTTTCGATAATCTTACCGTAATACTTTTATCTACAGAATAATGAGACAAATCAATTAGTGTAAAGAAAAAAACAAATAATTGTTTTAAAAAATACATTGTAAATAATTACATACTTTTTCTTAAAAACAATTATTTTTTTTTTACTAATTGATTTGTCTCATTATTTTGTAGATAAAAGTATTACGGTAGGTGGCGCGAAGCGGTTTAATTGAACGCGAAATTTCTCCGCAAACGAACCGGGAAATCGTCATAAGAAAATTTCTACTGTAGAAAAGCTGCGCGAGAATGCATCGTCGTCGGCGAAAGCCGCTTCGAGAGTTTCGTCAATATCCTCTTGTTTGTTGCAAATAAGCATCGCTTAAAAAAGAAATTTTTACGGAACGACAACGGGCTGTGAGAAATAAGGACAAATCATTCGTGAGAAAATGAGTAATTACGATTTATGTAATATTAAAAATTGTCTATAAATGGCTGTCATAAATACGGAATATATGCTTAGCGTTATTCTTCAAGATACGATATCTTTTCAACACACAATTGGAAAATTTTTGTTTTCTTATTAAAAATATGCCGGTAAAAATTTTTATGTTAAATATTTAACATTTATGTGTTAATCTAACATATTGCTGTTGTATTAATTAAACTCGAATGTTAAATTATTTGAACAACTGAAAAAAGTGTTAAAATAAAATAATGTGCATTTATTTTTAATTTTACACAATAGATATGTTCTGTATTACTAGTGACAGGATTTATTGTTAAAGGTTACAGAAAAAATGTTGATTTTATTCTACAATAGGAGTGAGAGTGACTACAGACCATCAATAACATTTTTTCAAGTTGATCTTATCATTAAAAATATGTTGATTTTACACAAAAATTATTTCAAATTGCTTTGAAGTTTGCATTCATTTTGTGTGAGCTATATAAAAAATGTGATTGAAAAATATATAACGGTAACGATCAACGATCTCACTATCGGCAAGATCTTAAATGTTAATGGCGTCTGTTTGATTCTAATTTTACTATGGCAGTGTTCAAAGAGCCGAAAAACGGATCACCAGTCGAAAGTTACTACCGTATTACTGTCAAGAATCTTACGAACGAAAACCGGGGGAACATGCAGAATTCACGATCTTAAAACGCGTCCTAAAAAAATAAAAAAAATAAAAAATAATTCAATGCACTAAATAAGAACAGAAAAAAATGCTTAAGTAATTTATTAATTTAACAATATTTTTTGTTTTTGCGCCATCCATACGCGGTCTTTAAACTTTTTCGTCTATTCCTTCAGCCTCTTCTCTTGCTGATTAGTGTGCTATTTATCATGCGACGCCCGACTCCCTTCTCGTAGTTTCAGATGTGCCGTGACTATCTCAGAAACAGATGGAGCATGCCCAGGCAGAGTATTGTCACAAACGTTGTGATGTGTGAGTCGCTTCCGTTTTCTGAGGTTACTGCAACATATGTTAGAAAAAAGTTACTATTTCTCATCACAATTGGACGAGCGCTGTTTTTAAAATGTTAGCTATTATAAAGCAATCTCTGACAAAGCTAAGATAATTTCTAACAATAAGTAAAAGCGTAATAAAATTATTTTTAGTACTAAAATATATATGATAAATGCTTTATATATCTTAGATACCTATATAATATATCGATGAATAAATCAAAAGTTTGCTTTCTTAAGCCTTTTTTTATATTGCATTTAATTTTTCAGTGACATTCAACTTTTTGTGCTTTAATAAAAAAAAAAATTATTTATTTATATTGTGTGTTAAATAAAAAATATGACATAATGTAACTGAGATGTAAATGTATTAAAAGAGGAAATAAAATTTTCTATAATATCAATATTTTATTATGAAAAGAAGTCGAAGAATGATGTTCAATATAATAGACCGAGATATCGGTTTTAATAGTCTCTTTGAAGAACTTTCCTGTAACAATCTAAAATTAAAACTATGCATTAAAATTGGATTATGGTTTTTATTATTCATCATATCGCAAAAAAGAAAAAAATTCAATAAAAGAGAGGAAGCTTTTCCAAGTTAAACATTTTTCCATAAACTCTCTCTACGCTGCATTCAAATTTTTAGTATCTTTGCAGAATTTATATGCGCTACATGGTCTCTATTTGCACAGAACGATGGCATGTATCAGCGTATCGTCCTCGTTGAAACTTCATTTTTTTTAGGTTAAATAATTCATACAAAATCTGTACAGTGGCAGAGTATATTATGAACAAAAGAAATAAGATATGAATTGGATAATGTGGTGCGCCAGGCATCACTGAATATTGATTAGTAAACACATTCTGCGTTATGTTTCATATCATTAAAACGTCATCATTATGCTACGCAAACGCTACGTTCAACATCGACATGCTTATAATCATTAACAGCGACGATAATGACACATGTCTGTCGGATAGAAATGCGCACGAAATCTGGTGAATAGATATCAAATTCGTCGAGAAATATGTCGCCGATAATCAGTTAATTTTAGTTCAGCTTGTACGCTTTGGCACATTATCGTCCATGAATGTAACATACATGAAAACTAAGCGCATATAGATAATAAGCATGGTTTTAACGTTGACACATTGACAGATATGCCATGCGCGAATATTGTTATAATCCAAAGTATGATCATACTGTATATACACACACGACTACATATTTTCCAATAATGCTTTCAAAAATAACTCATTGTCAGTTAATCTATATGCATTCTGTATATGATTAAAAAAAAATGAATGTGTTACTTCTAAAACCCTACATTACAAGTAAACGGTTGAAATATGAATAAAGACTAAAAAATTATATTATGAAAAAAAATATTATTTAATCTTTTGGAAAAATTTAAATATTCAGTTATGAATGCTTTTAATAGTATCGAATTTTTTCTTATCTCAGAAAAAGAAACATTTTTTTATATATATTTTATGAATGAATTTGATAAAATTGATTAAAACCAAATACTATTTCTTAAATCTGTAGGAGATAAAAATAAATATAATTCCTATTTTGTGAAATTTATAAGTTACAAAAAAAAAGAAAGTGTTACGTCCTGGCGATTCCACGGTTCCTTCCTTCCGCGAAGTGTCGGCAATGATCGTCGATTGGTGAGACAAACGAATCGCTCAGTAAACAGACCAACGTAAAAGATGAAACCATGCCGGTTTCCTCAAAATAATATAAAATTTTCTAACGAAATACCCAACAAACACAGGTGCATCAATAATAATAAAAATTTTCCAAAAAATATTCAATAAACACAGCTGCACCAATAGCAATAAAAATTATCATAGGAAAATAGGACCTTTTTCTAATCTGAACACGTGCAAGGAATCTTCGAACGAATATCGAACTCACCAATGGACGATCACCACGGGTAAAACGTGAAAAGTAGGAGAAACACCCCGCCTAACGAAGACACTGGCACATTTTTAATTTGCTAAGATTTGAAAATCTCCACTTCTGCACAAATTCAATTCGTCAAAGTTTTGGAAGATTCCCACTCTTAGAATTAGAATACGCCCCAAAAAGAAAATTATAAAAAGAGAACTCGCGAACACATCGTCTCTCTTATTCTCCGGTTTTCAGCTTCACGCAGTCTTACTCTGTGCTTTTGCACCGTAATTCGCAAGTTAGGCGTTATAAATAATTACATAAATACATTATAAATAATTACATACTTTTTCTTAAAAACAATAATTTTTTTTTACTAATTGATTTGTCTCATTGTTCTGTACATAAAAGTATTACAGTAAGATTATCGAGAACTAAATATTTTACGAGATATTTTATTTTTTCTATCAAAATATGTCAGATTAAAATATAAAATAACTTGAAAAGTACTTAATGAAAAAATACTTTATTATAATGTTTTGGAAAGCTCTCGACATAAGCTATAAGAATATGCAATAAAAAATAGGGGTTTTCATCTAAGAAATTGAAAGTGACCTTCATGTGACCTTCAAATGACTATCCAAGGTCACATCAATGGCACCATCTTATGTCCCCCTTCGAACCAAACAACTTTTGTCTGAAACGTTTTTCCGTATCTTCCATATTTTTCGAGATATTTGACTGGCTCTTTTAAAATGGACCACCCTGTATAGCGAAAAGGGGACCCAGCCCCAATGACCTTGACCTTGATATATGTTGTCAAGAACATAATTCTGAGTAACTTTTTCTTCTAATTTAATCGTCGCTCGTTGCTTATTAAAAAGTTATTAACAAAAAAAGTTTGAAATATACCAAAGTACATGCATGGATTGGAAGCACGCGCGCGCACACATACGCACACACACACATACGCACACACACACACGGGGGGTGCAAGGGTAGTCTTTGGCCCCTCTCCCGCACCCACCCCGCCGGTAGGCAGGGTGGACCTCGCTTTACAATGTAGCATGTACTTTCTAAGTTGTAAAGCGAGGTCCACCCTGCCTACCGGCGGGGCGGGTGCGGAAGGGGGGCCGACGGACCCCCTTGCACATCCCGCGTGTGTGTGTGCGCGCGCGAGCGCGCGTGCTTCCTGTTCGTGCATATACTTTGGTATATTTCAAACTTATTTTGTTAATGTGGCGGCCTACAGCAACCACAAAATTACGGCAGCGCGATATTTGCGAAATATTATCGTTTCTCGCAAGCGCTCGCGCGTCCGCGCGTAGTGCGGGAAACGCCGCTAGTCGGCGCAAGGCGCTCGGGCCAACATAGAAGTGGAAAGCAGTCTGGCGGGCATATAGCGCGTCCGCGCGTAGTTGCGGGCGGCACCGCTAGGCGGCGCAAGACGCCTGGGCCAACCTGCAAGAGGAAAGCCGTCCGGCCGGAATAAAGGTCGGACCCCCTGCGGAGAAAGAGGTCGAAGAAAGTTCTTGGCGCCAGTCGCCTACTTTCTAGCGCAAGTCGCTTTAAACCATTACGTTGGACAACAATACGGCGCCAGCCGCCGCGAAAATCTCCAAGACGCCACGAATAAAAAGCGCCATCACGCTGCCCACGGTGGCCAAAATCGCCCTCCGGCGAAGGACTCGTCCAACGCCACTTCACCGGGTAATTAAAAAGTGGACAGTAGAGGATAGCGCTCAGCGACCAAACAACTCCCGACCGATAGGCGCCGGATCGCCAACAGCCTCGGGCGCTCATCCGCCATCGGCATCAGGCACCAGGTCGCCCACAGCCTCCGGCGCTCGTCCGCCACCGATCTCAGGCGCCAAGTCGCCGACAACCTCCGGCGCTCGCTCGCCATCGGTATCAGGCGCCAGATCGCCAGCCTCCTTCGGCGCCCGTCCGCCATCGACGTCAAGCGCAAGGTCGCCCACGTCCTCCAGCGCTCGCCCGCTATCGACATCAGGCGCCAGGTCGCCAACATCCTCCAACGCACGTTCACCATCGCCTTCTGAAACCTACTCTCCGGGGCCTGCTCCCCAATAACAGTAAGCGACGGATCGCTGTCACCCATCGGTGCAGATTCACCGGTGATCTCCGGCCTCTGGCCCCCCTTTTGTGGCCACTCAAAGGTAGAAGCTCGCTCCGACGCTCAGCCGCACAGGGTCGCTGGTATTCAAACGGCCAGGATCCTCGGCATTAAGGCACCCAACAACTCCAGCACCAAGATACGCAAACAGAGGAAGGACCGACCAACCTTCTCGCCACGCTGGGAGCAGATCCTGGCATCATCAACCTGGAATCCACCTCCGCTGGTTTCTCCCCTCAAGATCACGCCCATAAAGGGAACTCCTAGGGAGAAAACCTGCGGGACTCAGACCAGTCCGGTCCGGTTCATGGATCTTAAGAAGACAGCAGACGTCGCAACTTAGACGAAGAGACGCGGGAAAATATAATCCCAGATGCAATAATAACAATAATAGTTCTTACGCGTGCAATCGCAATTTACGTTATTAGTGTATAGAAAAAATAAATGTATAATATTACATGGAAATCGACTCGTTCATTCATCTACCTGCAAGTAGGATAAATTGGGTAGTGTCCTACGACGAATCCCAAAAACGATAGGTCTCCTATCCCATACCTTACCCACAGTTAATAACTTTTTAATAAGCAACGAGCGATGATTAAATTAGAAGAAAAAGTTACTCAGAATTATCTCCTTGACAACATATATCAAGGTTAAGGTCATTGGAGCTGGGTCCCTTTTTCGCTATATTTACCTTAAATTCTTTTACCGAAAGGGGACCACCGAACGAACGTCTGAATAACCAGCGTCATAGCGACTCAGTCGTTTACCTGCTTTTCAGACCTGTCAGTTCGTTCGACCCGATTCCAAACGCCACGAGACGTTTAACTTCAGGATAATAAAAGATAGTTATTGCGCCCTTCCGTCGACTCATCCTTCCTCGAGTCTGGACGCAACATACTGTTCTTTAAATTTTGGGGGCTCGTCCGGGATTGTAGTGTGCGATCTTTTAAACTGGAATGAGTAAAGGGACAAGAGGTTGTGACCGGACAATGATATATGAGATGTGGAATTTGCACAGTATGCAGGTTTTCCTACCTTAATATAACGGTCGCCAGTTTGTTTGACCATCCAACAAACAAGGAATATCCACGATCGGTGCCCCGTCAGGTCTGCCGTCGGATTGTATGCTCAGCGTCTCGGTTGCGCTGCTGTTCACGCTGCTGCGTAGTGGCTTGACTTTCCGTCAAGTTTTCTTTATTTGCCTTCTGTTTTGTGTTTCAGGTCGTCTCTGGACTCGCTGGATCAACGCCCATGGATTTCTGGACTACCCACTGAATATCTATGGATCGACGCTTCGAAGATACGTCGGAACGACGCAATCCGTCTGCTGCTAGACAGCTAGACGTAATTCCTCTTTCGCTTCTAATCCCTTTCTCTTCTGTTTCAGGTTAGGTCATCGCTGGATTCTCCGGATCAACGCCCAAGGACTGCTGGACTACCCGCTGGATATCACTGGATCGACACTCGGAGACAGGTAAGGATTTTACGGATTTGAGGTAAGTAAATTACTTTCACCTTACTTTTTCTATATAAAAGTATAAAATATATTTATTATCACAAACTTTGTGTTTCCGACGCGGATCTTCACACTACGAAGATTTCTTACTCTCGCGCTATTACGTTAATTAAAACAATACTGCCATTTTTTACCGTCGCGAATCTCTACCGTATCGAGACTTGTAATCGCGACTATGTTCTTTCCTCTTCATAAAACTCGTGAGACGTATTTTTTACACGTTTGTTTCTCCCGGGAAAAAGCCCGGAACGACGCTCTGCGCTCGCTTATATAGCCTCCCCACTCTGTGTTTCTTCCACCGGGAGTTCTCCCTTTCGCGGTAATATCGCCTACCGGGAGGTTTCGCGCATGTGCATACTCTTAACTATAGTTTGTGCTACACATCGGGTGTAGATACCTAAAAATACGCTCTGATCGCGTTTTCCTTAAAAATTAGTATAGTACAATGTACAGGGTGTCTAAAACCTAAATATATATATTCTCTTACAAACTATAGTCTATGCTAAAGAGTGCAGAAGTGCTGCACTTTAAGTGTAGTACTTCGGGTACTAAACTTTTGCACCTTTTCCGGTTACAAATAATTTATACGTCGCGCTTTACAAATAAATAATAAAATAATAGTTCGCGCTGCACTAAAACATAAAATAATAAACTTTCACAGTTTATGCGTCCTTTGCGCTAATCACCTCGCTTGGGTAAACTATCACAATTTTCCTCTAAGCTACGTGTCGCTTATTTACGCCCGGATCTCTTAAGCACTCTTTTCTTTCTGACAGGTTCCCAGTCACTGTCACTGTCAGACTGGCGGTATTCCGGACGCAGCTTGGTCGTTTTCCCTCTTGTGGCCAAGAGGATTGGCGATCTGCTGTCCTGGTTCCCCGATGACGAGGATGGTTTGTCCTCCGGCTTCATTTCCCCCTCCAAGGAGATTTGTCGAGGGCTTGGAACTCGGCAGAGCTTCTTCACAACAGGTAAGTCGGTGGCTTGGGTTGTTTTTGCCGCTTGTTTATCTTGTGTGTCTTTTCCAGGAGGATTCTTGTCCGGTGGCTTTATTTGGACATTACCTACTATTTTCGGTTTGGCTGTCTCGGCTGCCACAGGAGTTCTGTTAATATCTCCTAGGATCACTATATCCCCCTCTTCTAAAAACATTACGTGTTTCAGCATTTGGTTGCCGCTCATTGTAACGTTTAGGTTAATAGGCTTGTCTGTCGTGGCCTCTGTTGTCAGTTTTCTGACAGTAATCATAGATATGATCTGATATTCGGCTACGCCGTTCTTCCCGCACATGATAGACTCGTTATAATAAGTCTTGTCTTTGTCTTGAATTTGGAGAGCTACAAAAATCGCTTGATTAATGTCTCTTGTTCTTTGTTTTTCTTCCCTCATCAAGGTTTCCATCTGACTTCGTGACATTTCGGAAGTAAGTATCTTCTGGTCACTTAGTCTCTTAAGCATGGCCATCCTTTCTTCTCGCTCGATTTTAACGGCTTGAGCTATGGCCGAGGTTGTTAATTCACGAACTAACCTGTCTTCTTCTCTTAGCTGTCTTTTAGCCTCTTCGGATTCCATGTTGCGTTCGTTCCTTTCGGCAAGATCGTCACACTTTGCTACGTGTTTGCGCGCCAACTGTACGTCGTGACTGTGGCGGCCATCTTGGTTTCCTTAGGCCCGCTTTCTACTCCTCCGCGCTCGCTTACGCCGCGTTCGCGTTGGCCCTCTGGGTCTTCCTTCTCATTGGTCGACCCTAGATCTAGTGATCTTCCTAGCTTTTCGCTAGTTTCTATTCGATTTTGCTTAAAATCTATATATTTCTTATAAATGTTACTTATAGTAGTTAAATTCGTATAATTTTCACTTAAATCTATACTTTTATTACCAATAGGAGATTCGGGGTGTTTTTTATTTTCTCCTTTAACATTGGAATTTTTAATTTCTAGCTTACTATCTAAAATCGCTGTATTGGTTTTACTTAGCAATTTTTTAGATTATATATTATCCAGATCTTTGTTTAAATCTGTTAAATTGTAAAGAGTATTACTATTACTCTCATTGAAGCTTGTGCTAGCTAACTTGTCAATTTTTTGTATCCGGTTGTTTAAATTCCTGAATAAATTGTTCGCCAATCTACTGGCTGTATTATTACTTGAATTTTACTAACATTATCTAAAGGTGATTCGGTTTCTTCTAAATTTTTACTCACTGGAGAGTTTAGAAAAACTGTTTCTACCGATGACTTTACTTTGTCTTTATCTAATGTTTTCAAGTTTAATTGCCTCATAAAATTTTCTTTAGAGTTAGTATTCGCTTTTTCGCTCGTAATATCTAACTTAATGTCTTTAGAATTGTGGCGATGAAAATTCAATCGTACTATGGCGACGAAAATTCAATCGCACAAATGCATAAGCGGCCGCACCGATAGTACGGGCGCCGCCGCTGCGCGGCGCGCGCCGGGCTAGCTAACCCGTGAACTGAAAGACACTCAGGCGGCTACATATACGCCGTGCACAGCTAGTACCGGGCACCTCCGCTAGGCGTCATACACCGGGTACGCTTTTCCGTGAGCAAAAGTCAACCCGCAGGGAAGATGAGCAGGCTCCCCGTGGAGTCGAGACGATCATTAATTAGCGCATTTCTCGCTATATTCACCATTACGACACGGCGCCCAGTCGCCCGAATTACGTCAACAAGGAGATCAAGAGCAGCCAAGACGAAGATCCGGAAGAATATTTCTCCTCCGGAAGGAGAAATTGGCATACGCCAGCGAACCAGGCCGACGCCTCTGCACCTCCTAGCAAAGAGGAAGACAGGCGCTGCCTCGCCATCGCCTGGCGCTAAGCGCCTCAACTCAGGCGCATCCTCGCCTTCGGCTGGCGTCAAGCGCCCACGTTCCGGCGCATCCTCGCCATCGCCTGGCGCTAAGCGCCTCAACTCAGGCGCCTCCTCGCCTTCGGCTGGCGTCAAGCGCCCACGCTCCGACGCATCTTCGCTATCGTCTGGCGCTAAGCGCCTCAACTCAGGCTCATCTTCGCCTTCGGCTTGCGTCAAGCGCCCACGCTCCGGCGCATCCTCGCCTTCGGCTGGCGGCAAACGCCCACGCTCCGGCGTATCCTCGCCTTCGCCGGACGCCAAACGCCACAGCTCAGGCGCAGTCTCGCCTTCGCCTGGCGTCAAGCGCACACGCTCCGGCGCATCCTCGCCTTCGGCTGGCGGCAAACGCCCACACTCCGGCGTATCCTCGCCTTCGCCTGATGCCAGACGCCACATCTCAGGCGCCGTCTCGCCATTGCATAGCGTCAAGCGCTCCGGCTCGGGCGCATCTTCTACGCTACCTAACGCACCACCACCAAAGCCGAGGATTGTGCGCATCGTCTCCGGCACTCATCTACGACGGCTCCCGACGCAACGCCGCAGTTCCCATCCTGGGAGTATCGACGCAGAAGCAATGAGGCAGCCGAGCAAGGGAGAAGCAAGATTGGAGCCTTCGCCGACGACTGGAGAAGCGACAGAACGACGACCGGCCTCGCCCATAATCCTTTCGTCGTCCGACGAGAGTCACGGGCGACCAAAGACGCCTCAGCCGAGAGAGCCTTCGCCCGACGGGCGGATTCCGTGGTGGTTACCTACCTGGACTCCTCCAACATACCGATCAGTGGAGACGCAAACTAAGGAGCTCCCAGCTAAGGGTACACAGGGGACCCAGACTCAAGGGCTCTCAACAGGGTGTCGAGATCAAGTGACGCAAACGCGGAAACGAGGAGGCCAACAGCGATATGTTCCGATAGATTATTTTTCGCACCAATACTATCACATGTAACATCTAACGAAAATATATACAGAATGTTATGTTATAAAAACCATCAACTTTATTGACAAAAACCTCACGAGTCACTCTCCGTTCCTATCTCCATAGCGATCACTAGATAGTAGTAGATACGAAAAACACTACAAAGTGGTGATCCCGACGTGATCATGGAGGGACAGGAGCAGGTCACTCGTTTAGCGATTAAAGCGCCCCCATTTTGGCTGGAGGAACCCGAGTTATGGTTCGCGCAATTGGAGAGCCAATTTACACTCGGAGGTATTACCCAGGATGCAACGAAATATTCCTACGTGCTGGCTCACTTGGAGACTAGATACGCTCGCGAGATCCGAGATATCGTAACGCAACCTCCGGCTCAAGGAAAATACGAGGCGGTAAAAAAGGCCCTAACACAGCAACTGACAGCCACGCAGGAACAACGTATCCGTTGTTCACAGCTACTAGAGCACGAAGAGCTCGGCGACCGAAAGCCTTTGCAGTTCCTGCGACACTTACAGACCCTCGCTAACAATAACGTCCCTGAGCAACTCCTACGTACCTTGTGGTTAGGTCGGTTACCGCAACAGGCGCAAGTTATCCTCGCCACCCGAACGGAAGATCGGTTAGAGGAGGTCGCGGAACAAGCCGATAGAATCGCAGAAGTGACCAGTCGCATGACTGTTGCTGTTGCCATGGCGACGCAACCATCGATAGAGGCTCAGATTAAGGCATTGACGCAGCAAGTCGAGATGCTGTCCGCACAAATCCGAGAACGACACAGTCGCTCAAGGAGCCAAACTAGGAATCAAGCTCCTAGAGAAAGGTCCTCGAGTCGAGTACATAAACGAAGAGATGCCAACAAAGACAAGGGGCAGTGCTTCTTCCACCAACGTTTCGGGGCGGAAGCAAAGAAATGCCGTCAACCGTGCACCTACAAGAAGGAAAACACGGAGGGCAGTCGTTGATGGCGGCCAACGACATTGACCCAAGACCGCGCCGCCTCATAATGACCGACAATAAAACAAAAACCCCGTATTTGATAGACACCGGATCCGACGTCTGTGTATATCCTCGAAACCTAGTCAAAGGCGCACGAGGGGCAGATGCGTACCAGTTGTATGCGGCAAACGGATCCGTAATTCGCACGTACGGGCAAATAACGCTAGAACCCGACTTTGATTTAAGGAGAAAGTTCCTGTGGAGGTTCGTAATAGCCGAGGTAACTCAACCGATAATCGGCGCCGACTTCCTGTCCTATTTCCACTTGATCCCAGACCTACGAGAGGGACGTTTGATCGACGGAAAAACCGGGTTATCGTCGAGAAAATCTCGAAGTACTGCGATAGGGGAAGGCATCAAGGCAGTCGCGAGCCGGACGAACTATCATGAGCTCCTTGCCGAATTCCCAGAAATATTAAAACCCTTAGGGGTAAGGAAAGAGGTGTCTCATTCGACAAGGCATCATATCCAGACAACACCGGGGCCACCTGAAGGGTGTCGCCCCCGCCGACTCGCTCCTGACAAACTAAAGGCAGCAAAAGCCGAGTTCGAACTGTTGCAACAGGAAGGAGTGATCCAGCCGTCAAAAAGTCAATGGGCCGCGCCCCTACACATGGCGCCGAAGAAGGAGAATTTTTGGCGCCCATGCGGGGATTACCGCAAACTAAACGCACGAACCATACCAGACCGGTATCCGATCCCACATATAGAGGATTTCACGCAAAATCTGGAAGGGAGAAAAATATTCTCGACGATAGATTTGGTAAGAGCGTATAACCAAATCCCGGTTCACCCAGAAGACATTCCAAAGACGGCTATTACGACGCCGTTCGGGTTATTTGAGTACAAGTATATGCCATTTGGGTTACGAAACGCAGCACAGACTTTCCAGCGTTTCATCAACGAGGTGTTGTATGGCCTGGATTTCTGCTACGCCTACATCGATGATATCCTGGTAGCATCCAAGTCAAAGGAAGAGCACGACAGACACCTACGAAAACTGTTCCAACGGTTGAACGACTATGGGTTAAGAATAAACCCGGCGAAATGTATCTTCGGAGAAGAACATGTCAAATTTCTGGGATATGTGGTGACAAAAGAGGGAACGAAGCCCTTACCGGAGAAAGTCCAGGCAATACAGGAATTCCCAAAACTTACAACGGTAAAGCAGATGCGCCAGTTCCTGGGGATGCTAAACTTTTACAGAAGGTTCATCCCCGGAGCAGCTGTGGACCAAGCCAAGTTGAACGACACACTGGCGGGCCCGAAGAAAAAAGGGAAGGCGCCGATCCAGTGGACAATAGAGTTGGATGAAGCCTTCGAGAGGACCAAGAGTAGCCTCTCATGGGCCACCTTATTAGCACATCCAGACCCACGGAGTAAGCTAGCCGTCACAACGGATGCCTCGGATAGTGCTATCGGCGCAGTGGTGCAGCAAAAAAGCGGAGAAGACTGGCAACCGCTGGCATTTATGAGCAAGAAGCTGAGCCCCGCGCAGAGAAAATACAGCCCCTACGACAGGGAGCTGTTAGCCATCTACCTGGCAATAAAATACTACAGGCATCTATTGGAAGGGCGAGAATTTACAATCTATACCGACCACAAATCTATAACATACGCCTTTAAACAAGACCCGCTACGAAGCTCACCACGGCAGGCACGGCATCTAGAATTTGTAGCACAATCCTCAACGGACATCCAACATATTTCGGGGAAGGAGAATGTGGTGGTAGACGCTCTGTCAAGGGTAGAAGGCATCCAAGAGGCGATTAACTTCGAAAAGTTAGCGGAATCACAGAAAAACGACGAGGAATTGCAGCGAGTCCTACAGTCGGAGACAGCATTAAAATTAAAAAAAGTACCGATCCCCGGGACTAAGGTTGCCCTCTATTGCGACATAGACGCACAGACTCCACGACCCTTCGTGACACAACCATATCGCAGGCAGGTGTTTCAGTCGTTGCATGGTTTGTCGCACCCAGGTGTAAAAGCCACAGTGAAGCTAATCACGCAGCGTTACGTTTGGCCCGGGGTACAAAAAGATTGCCGGAAGTGGGCACAAGCGTGCTTGTAATGCCAACAAGCGAAAATAACAAGGCATAACAAGGCACAAATAGGGACTTTCCGAACGCCGACACGCAGATTCGAACACATCTACATTGACATCGTGGGGCCAATGCCAACGTCAAAAGGATACAGATACTGCCTGACGTTAATAGATCGATTCTCAAGATGGCCGGAAACAATACCAGTCCCTGACATAACGGCAGACACCATAGCAAGCAACATCTTCGCCAATTGGATGGCAAGATTCGGAGTCCCAAAATACATAACCACGGACCAGGGGCGGCAGTTCGAAGCCGACCTGTTCAAACGGCTAACACAGCTCACAGGGACAACGCATTATAGGACAACGGCATACCATCCAGCGGCCAACGGCATGGTCGAACGATTTCACCGTCAGCTAAAAACTGCCATTAAGTGCCATCAAACGGAGAAATGGGTCGAGATTCTACCCGTAGTGCTAATGGGCATTCTCGCGCATGGGTGGTTCTAAATATTTGGCTTGTTTTGCCAAATTCAGCGCGTATTCGCTCATCGACGTATTACCGTCGTATCTATAAAATCCCGCATATATTTTTTCGCGGAATCGCGCTTGCTGTTCTTCGCCCAAGAAATGCTCTTTGAACGCGTAAATCGCTTCGTTTATATTTTCCGGATCCCTGAGATCGAACCAATTTGATGCCGGACCTCTTAGGCAACAACCGAAATAATATAATTGCTCTGCGTATCTTACTTCTTCGTACGCGGCAATTCTTTCAAACTTCTTTATGAATTTGACCGGGTTTTGCGGATCGTTCCTCCCCGTATATTTTATTTCTTCGAATGGATTTTTAAGCCAACCACCCTTTCGTTTTATTAGAAATACATGCAAAGAAACTATCTTCCCACACTTTATCATAATGTTGCACGTACATCTGTTCACCAGTCATTCTCCACGTTTAATGAAATTAAATGCGGAAAAATCAAAATTGCACAAGAAACACTCTCTCTGATAAGAAAAAGACACTTTAACGCTCGTTTCACGAGAAACTGACTGCGCGGCGCGTACCGACAGTATCTACAGTTTGACCGTTAAAAACAAGAAAGTATCAAAATCGGCGCACGCTACTATCAATGCGCAAGTGTTTTGATACTCTCTTGTTTTTAACGGTCAAACTGTAGATATTGTCGGTACGCGCCGCGCAGTTAATTTCTTGTGAAACAAGCGTATAAAGTGTCTTTTTCTTATCAGAGAGAGTGTTTCTTGTGAGTAGGTGAGATAGGCCGCCTCTAACTCACTTTGACAATGAGAGCGAGAGAGATGGATAGAGAGATAGAAAAGGATAGAGATATGAGTTAGAACAGTTTGTAGACGACCGAGAGGGGAAGCGCGGACAGGGGGGAAGAGGAGGGGGGGTACGTAGGGCGAGAGGGGAAGCGGGGCGAGGGGGGTCGGGGGAGCGCGTGACGTCACGGGAGGGAGCGGGTATGAATCGATAAGATTGCCCGTGAGATGGCGCTCGGCTCGATCGGGGGTCGCGCTTACCGACTCGCCCTACGTACCCCCCTCCTCTCCCCCTGTCCAAGCGTCCCCCTCGGCCGTCAACAAACTGTTCTAACTCATATCTCCATCCTTTTCTATCTCTCTATCCATCTCTCTCGCTCTCATAAAAGTGAGTTAGCGCCGGTCTATCTAGACGCCCAACAAAATCAACGAGATCGCCCGGGAGATGACGCTCGACTCGATTGAGGTCGCGATTTCTCCCGGCGCGATTTGACCTTGGCGCGATTCGACCTTGACGCGACTCGTTCCTTAAGGAGGTGACGGCGATCTCTCGCGCTGCTTTTAGCGCGTGATCCGTTATCGCGATTCTTAAGTTCTGCGAGCGGACGCTGATATATGGCGCCGAGGGAGATGGATAGAGGAAAGGTTAGCGGCGATACGAGCGCGCTTATCGCTCGAGCGAGATAGCGAATCGTTGAAAGGTTGTGAAATAAAGAGAGATTGTGTTTTTGCGCGAGAGGAGGAGCGTTTTTATTGTTTTTCTTTTACAATATTTTTAATATATTAATAATGTGATAATACGAGTATGCGAATAAGCGTATCACGATTCTTCAAAGAGCAGAGCCTGCAGCTCGCAATCGACGATATCGTTGCAGTCGAAGTTCTCGTTATCGCGTATCATCGTGGGAATAAGCGCTGAATCGTGAGCGCCGCGATATCGAGAAAACGAGTCAGCTTGTTATCCACATGCGCGGTTAAACCGCTTAAAGATGTAACGATGCGGTTAACACAAAGTTCTAGATTTAATATAGTTAGAACGGTGCTCTTCGATACAGCCAGACGAACTTTGGGTGTTTCGAGACGGAGTATTCGGAGATTGTTGAGTTTACCGAATCGCAGCGTTAACTGTTCGATATATATCGGCGCTGGAGGACGCGCCTCATCGCGCTCGTCGGAGCGAAAATATGATAGAAGCGTAGATCGTAGATCGAGCAATTCCTTCCAAATATCCAGCGTTTGCGAGATCTCCTTGCCGTGGCAATCTCCAAGGACGATTTCCACAAAAGAGGGTCGACTAACATTAACGCTGACTTCGAGATGTTTGTACGCGTATGAGTTTTGGTCAATGGATAGCGTCTTCCTAAGATTCTGAGCGGCCGCACAATCGAAACATCCGCGTCACAGCTAGGCGTTCGGTCGCGATCTCGTCTGAAAATGGATGCCGGTGATAAGAGAAACGACGCTAGCGGATTATTAGTTCGAATAAACATTTAATAGTCTTACCCATTGTCCTGTTTAGCTCTTTTAGCGTATCCCGCGCTATCCTCGCGGTCTCACTCGGTAAACCTCGATCGATTGTCAAATGAGTGCTGCTGTTGCAGTGGCCCAACCATTGTCGTGTACATTATCGCTCGTTTTTTTTCGTTCGTAGGCTTCGGCGTTCTCCGTCGACAATGAAGCGCTTAACTGATGGATGGTCTTTATATACTCGCGTAGAGATTTCTTCTTCCTCTTTCGCGCGCGTCCTCTCTTATATTCTATTTTTTAAAAATGACGGTAGAGTCGCTCTAGTCGTCCTCCTCGTCGATTCTCTCTCTCTCGGTCGCGTCGCTGAGACGATAAACGCGACTTAGGAGATCGCGCAATTGCCTTAGCAGCCCATCCGTAGGACACTCGATACCGAGCGCGTGTAGATCGAAAGGACCCGCCGAAGTTACGATATTCGTAAATTCGTTAAAGGCGTAAAATTGACGTTTGGCGAAAAAATATAGATTGCCGTCGATATATCGAAAGGCTGACGTTATCGCGGGTGGTATTCCGGAAAATATATCTTTTAATGGAGCGTGTCTAATGACTATCATGCGGCACTCGTCAATCTCCGCTACCTTGTCGTCGTCGTAGATTGCGTAGGTTCGTCCCGTGTGCGTGTTTATCGCAGCGTTAATCTTAGCATTTTGAGGAAGTCCGATATCGTGGAGATATCTCGGCCAACCCGATTTTAGCTTAAGGCTAGGGTATTCCGCGAGGTAGATCAAATCGTCCGCGAATAGCGCGAGATCGCCCAAGGGTCTTTGATACGCGGCGGATAGGAGCGTGAAATTCGCTGGGAGAAACGCCGCGTAATCCGTGAGCGTTATGGGCCTACCGTAGCGTTTCTCGATTACGTCGATTGACCACACATTACGGCGATTAGCTATATATAATCGGTGATTCATTATCAGCGCGGCGTCCACGCGCCGTAAAGCGCAGAGATCCGCGCGCGCGGGGTCAATTGACGCGACACTCGTCGTAGCGGGCGCCGCGGTAGTCGCGGGAGTCGCCGTTGGATAGTTTCCGTCGTCGTGAGACCCGTACAGATTTTGTATAGCCAGATTATCCTCTATGCTCAACTTAACCGGAAATTGATTTTCGATATCGGGTATATATGGAAACATTATCGAGTCGTTGCGCATGCTGTGTTGTAGACCCAAAGCGTGGCCAATCTCGTGCGTCAGCATTTGCAACAAATGATGCGTGTTGGGAGGATTTTTATTTAGATACACGTGCCACGGTTCTGAATCGTCAACGTGTACCTCTGACGCGAAATCGGTCATTCCAGAGGGAAAGAATGCGTGAGCTAGGGCTCCCCCGGGACTGTCGAAGGTCGCCGGGCAAATGCCTATATTCCTGCGATTCGCGTAAGTGTGCGCGCCCGTTCAATACGATATCAATATATCGGGTCGCAGCGGGTCGCGCGCGAAGGTTAGCGACGAATTCACCGCCCATAACGCGAACGCCGCTTCGGCCGTTCGCGAGAGTTCCTCGCTAGCTACCTGAAAATTCCACGTGAGGCGCGTTTTCGCGCGATCGGGCTATACGCGCGATCGGGAATATCCGCGAGACCGCATCGCGATTTGCGCATAAGGCTAAGCGTAACTGCGTCTAACTCGCCGTTTCCTGATAATTGATAGTATTCCTGAAACAGCAACAAAGCGCGACGCAGAGATGTCGCGTTATCGGATGATAACGATTCTCCGTTGTCCTTTAGAAAACCGTACGCGCGCAGGAAGCGAAGCGCCTCGACCTTTTCCGAATCAACGGGCGCGGCGGCCGTCGCGGCGACGAGCGTTGTCGCTAAGACGAGAAGAACCGTCTTCGCGTTAGTCATCGCGCGGAGCGGGGAAAGACGCGGGAAACTATCGAGAGACGCCGGGCTCGATTGATTCGCGCGTTCGGCGAGATGCCTATTTTTATCGTTGACGAATTCGGCGCGGGTGGGGGAAAAGGAAATGCGATTCGTTCGAAAAAGAGTCGCAGTTCGCCCCGATTAGAGGGACGCGACCTTTCGACGGTGAGCGAACTGGGATGCGCGTTATCTAGCGGACGCTCGAGTTCCTCTCGCGGTTTTACTTTTTTATTATTTCTATTTTTATTATTCGTTTATCTTCTAAGAAGAACACTTGACGAGCGATTAGAGAAACGTACCCTTTCCGGCGACGATAAACATTCATCGCGTATCCGGGATGCGCGTTATTTAGCAGGCGCTCGAGTCCCTCTTATCACATTATTTTTTGTTATATATTTTCCTCTATAATCTATTTTTATTACTTGTTTATCTCCGCTCGTACCGCGGCATCCGCGCGTCGATCTTTATAAACGTGAGATCGTTTCGAGAAGCGTCAAAGTATTATCGCTCGCGAAATAGTAAAGTGACTAGTCGACGAAGCGCGAAACGGTATAAGAGCAAAGTGGCGAGGTGTGAAATAACGAGAATTAAAATCAGTCGCGAACTACTCAATATGGAACGAATCGAGCAGATAATTAACGCGGCCGATTATATTAATGTGAACGGTGATTTAATTGCAATAAAGGCTTACGTTTTGGGAGATCTCGCCTCGGATTTGCGCGAGGAGGCGCGAGGTATTATCGAGAACAGTCCGGATTTGCTCAGACTGAACTTTCAGTTGGATGGAGACATCGATATCGCGCGTTCAATGTAAGTATTCGATTAAAATTTTTATAATACTTTTTATAATAAATTATAATTTGTAATAATCCTTTTACTTTTTTACTTTGGACAACAGACAGAAGATTGTATAATAACGGCGCGAGAATCGCTCTATGATTTATTTACGAAGATAAGGACTATGCTCGCGCAGGCGCAAAATGTTCACAGCGCGTTGCGCGACGCTCGCCAACGCGACGTCGCGCTAGCCCCCGAGCTATTTGAGTTTCGCGATCGCGACTTCGCCATCCCTGAATTAATCGACAGGCTTCACGAACACGAGAATAGGCGAGTTATCGCGTCACCAATCGACGAAGAGCCCGAATCGCGGCCAATCAGCGAGGAGCCCGAATCACAGCCAATCAGCGAGGAGCCCGAATCGCGGCCAATCGACGAAGAGCCTGAATCGCGACCGATCGACGAGAAGCCCAAATCGCAATTAGTCGACGAGGAGCCCGAATCGCAGCCGATGGAGGACGAGGCCGAACCGTCGACGGGCGACGAGAATGAACCGCCAGCGAATGTACAATTAGAGGGTTACGAGCCCGAATCACAGCCGTTCTTCGAGCTGTAACTTCACGCGTTAATAAAATTTGATTTTTTTTTATACTTATATATTTCGTGTATTACGCATTTGTAAAATGTGATTCTTTATGGATAAATGTGATTCTTTATGAATAAATACTATATATTAAACGAAGCGTTGATTCTTTTCGCTTCTCTTTCCTTCTTCGATATCCTCTCGCTCTCGCGCTATCTTTCATAGATTTATTTTAATTTTATTATAATAACACTAATCAGATAATCGAACACTTTTCTGACGGACATCTGTATAAAATAGGAGACGCGCGAGCTATTATCGTGGGAAAGGATACGCGACCGCGATAAAAGAAAAACGCGGTTCGATAGTATAGCGTGTATTTTGCGACAGTATGACGAATACATTTATTAAAGCTTAAAATAAATGATTAAATTTATAGATTATATAATTCACTCGGTACATTATATATAATTAAATTTGTAGGTTATATAATTGATAATAGATTCGATACATTATATAAAGCTTAAAATATAATTAAATTTATAGATTAAATAAGTGACTTGATATGTTATATAATATATGATGATGCATAATATACAATAATTCGATATAATTTATAATACAAACGAGTAGATATAAAGTAATATAATATAGAATCAATCGCACATATTACGCAAATGATCGCGTCGTTCGAACCACCAATCGTGCAATTTACAAGCGTTCTCTAATGCGCAATTCTTCGCCTGATATCCGCAGCGAAATGCCCGCGAAGCGTTTAGAGTTTCCAAACGTTCGATATCCTCGTAATCAGCAACGATAGTCTCGACGGAGACGGCAACGTCGCGATCGTCGGCAACGTTTCCTAAGATCTCGATCAGCCATTTTTTCTTCTCGTGACCTTCCGAAACAGCTCGAGGAACGCAGTAGTGTCAAGCGTCCGCGGCTCTCGATCGGAGTTCGACAATCTTTGGTGGCTAGAATCGCGCGACTCGAGGGTGCGAAGATTCGATTAGAGAGACGGTTTATACATAGCGGTGGTGATTACAGTGGCGGGAATAACGCGGGAAGACTCGTTTGGCGAGAGATCGATACCGCGTTCGAAAATCGTATACTGACCGGTGCGGTGATTAACGCATACTATATCGAACCGCGGCAATTTCTCGAGGACGCGAAAGACATTGTGCTCGAACACGTGCAAAAAGTTATGGAAAGATACTTTAACGTAAAAGTGAATACTATGTTCAACGGTGAATTCGTGTCGGGTGATAAGAGCGCCAATAAGAGTATCAATACCAGAAACTATGAACTCTTTCGCACGTCCGATCTACACGAGTGGTACGAGCGACGCGTCGTCGAGCCCACGCTTGCCTCGTTAGAAGAATTTCAAGAACGCGACAGCGGGTGGGCTTTGTCGCGAATCCTCAATTTAACTGTAAATATAAATAAATATAATCCAATGCGCGCGGGGTGCCATATTAAATTACCGCGAGAAATAATAATGAAGAGAGCGGTGATAAACGTGCAATCCAAAGACAATGCGTGTTTCGCGTGGGCGGTGGTCGCTGCTTTGTAACCAGCCGAAAGAAACGCGGATCGGGAATCATCGTACTCGCATTACACAACAGTGCTGAATCTCCAGGACATTGAGTTTCCAGTGACTGTTAATCAAATTAAAAAGTTTGAACTTCATAACGACATTTCGATAAATGTATACTGCATCGAGAAAGAGAATAGCGTTGTCCCGATACGTCTGAGCGAACAAAAGAAGGACAGGCACGTCAACTTGCTGTATATACAAGATACGCAAGACGTCGGACATTTTGCATGGATCAAGAATTTATCCCGTCTCGTGAGCTCGCAATTGAGCAAACATACTGGCCAAAAATATATCTGCGATCGGTATGTATATTTAATAAAAATGCAATATATAAAATATATACGAAAGAAAAAAATTAATTATTTTTTTTTTTTTTTTTTTTACAGATGTTTACACTATTTTGGATCGGACGACAAGTTGCAATCGCACACTGTAGACTGTCGAGAAATGAACGAGTGCGCCATCCGATTACCGGGCGATAAGGACAAGTGGCTCAGCTTCAACAACTACAACCGAAAGGAGCGGCTTCCTTTTGTCGTATACGCCGATTTGGAGTGCGTGCTGAGAAAGACCGACGGTGATCCGATGACGTCTACGTACACGTTTCAACATCATCAAGTATTTAGCATAGCTTATTATGTACATTGTTCGTACGACGAATCGTTATCCGCGTATCATTCTCGCCGCAATACGGACTGCGTTTCGTGGTTCGTGGAAAAATTAAAAAATTTAGCGCAACGTGTAAAGACTATTTTAACCACGAATGTCCCCATGGTAAATTTAACGCGAGATGAGCGGGAAAAGTTTCACAGCGCTACACACTGTCACATTTGCGAAAAACCGTTCGAGCAAGACGATACACGCGTACGCGATCATTGCCATCTTACCGGGCGGTACCGAGGTCCCGCGCATTCAAACTGCAATTTAAATTATAAAGACTCTTTTTGCATTCCAATAGTTTTTCACAATTTATCAGGTTACGATTCACATTTTATCATCGAGGAAATAGCTACCGCGTTCGAAGGCTCGATCAACGTACTACCGATAACGAAAGAAAAGTATATTTCATTCACGAAACACGTTAAAGATACCACCGAAAGATCAGATTGGCGAAGCGATATAAAGCTACGGTTCATCGATTCGTACAAATTTCTCAGTACTAGTCTCGATAAATTGGCATCGTTTCTAAATAATGATAAACTCCAAATTTTAAAATCGGAATTTCAAGATTTATCGACCGAAGAGTTCAATTTATTGACGCGAAAAGGTGTCTTTCCATACAAATACATTGACTGTGTCGATAGGTTGCACGATATGTGTTTACCACCGCGCGAATCATTTTACAGTTCCTTGACCGGTGACACCGTATCCGAGAGCGATTACGCGCACGCCGAAAACGTCTGGAGGCGGTTCTCCATTCGAACGCTGGGCGAATACAGCGACTTGTATTTAAAAACGGATGTTTTGTTATTGGCCGACATTTTTGAAAATTTTCGCGACAAATGTATCGAGAGTTATGGGCTCGACCCCGCGTATTATTATACTCTTCCCGGATACACGTGGGACGCCATGCTAAAACATACGAATATTACGTTTGAATTACTTACTGATATCGATATGGTTATGTTTATCGAACGGGGAATACGCGGTGGCCTGAGCCAATGTTCCGGCAGATACGCGCGAGCCAATAACAAGTACACGCCGTCTTACGATCCATCGAAACCATCATCGTACATGATGTATTTCGATGTAAACAACTTGTACGGTTGGGCGATGTGTCAACCGTTGCCCTATGCAGAATTTCGATGGGTCGACGACATCTCTGACTTTGACGTTAGCGCGATCGCTTCGGATTCACCCATAGGTTATATTCTCGAGGTCGATCTCGAGTATCCGCAACATCTTCACGACGCGCACGCTGACCTACCGTTCTGTCCGACGCGCGATAAGCCGCCCGGCAAGCGGCAGGACAAGCTCCTCGCGACATTATACGATAAGAAGCGTTACGTCATACACTATCGCAACCTGCAACAATGCACGCGTCACGGCCTTCGCGTCGCAAAGATACATCGCGTATTGCAATTCGCTCAATCCGCATGGCTCCGCGATTACATCGAACTCAACACCCGGTTTAGAACGCGCGCGACAAACGATTTCGAGAAAAATTTATACAAGTTAATGAACAACGCGGTATTCGGTAAAACTATGGAAAACGTGCGCAATCACGTCGATGTAAAATTATTAACAAAGTGGGACGGACGATACGGCGCGGAGGCGATGATCGCGAAACCAAATTTTCACAGCAGGAGCGTCTTTTCGGAAAATTTGGTCGCTGTCGAATTGTGCAAACTCGAGGTGAAATTTAATAAACCGATCTACGTCGGTATGTGCATCCTAGACATTTCTAAAACGTGTTTGTACGAATTTCATCACGAATACATGGTACCGAGAGAAATTTATAATAATGTACACGTTATATCGAGAGAAATGTAAAATAATGTACACCGATACAGACAGCTTGATTTATCACATCGAGTGCGAGGATGTGTACGAGAATATGAAACGCGATATCGCTAGATTCGACACGAGCGATTATCCGGCTAACAACGCGTACGGTATACCGCTCGAGAACAAGAAAGTGCCGGGCTTGATGAAGGACGAGAATAACGGTGCGATCATGACTGAATTTGTCGGGCTTAGAGCAAAAATGTACGCGTTGCGAGTAGATAGTAAAAAAGATACAAAAAAGGTTAAAGGCGTCAAGAGTAACGTCGTAACGAGAACGATAACGTTCGACGATTACACGCGGTGCCTGCGCGATGAAATTGAAATGACTCGACAGCAGTCATGCATAAGGTCAAAATTGCATGAAGTGTACACAATCAGCGAGACAAAAATCGCCCTGAGTCCGTACGACGACAAGCGATATATCGTACCTGATTCGACCGACACGCTACCGTGGGGACATTACCGGATACCCTTATAATGTAATGTAATGTAATGTAATGTAATGTAATGTAATGTATGTATGTATGTATGTATGCATGTATGAGGAAAACAAAAGAAATATATTTCTATCTTTCTTTTTTCTTTTATATTTCATATTTTATATGCTGTATACATCTTACACATATTATACTTTTATATATTTTTACATATTTCAGATACTTTATATGTATTTTATATTTTTCATATGTTAAAAATAAAATACAGTTTGTACGAATTAAACCACATTGTCCTTGTGTATTCAAGAGTTGTGCGATCCATCGAATCCCAACCATTTCACGTAAACCTCGTCACCCTTTCTGCGCAGAATTTTCTCCACGAGATACACCTCCGGGTAAGTCGCGCGACGCAACTCGTACTCGTAGAACGCCCCAGCGACAGATTTTTTGCGATAGTCCTCGAGTAAATAGGTTACGGGATTAGTACGCTGCACTTTAACGATCTTAAACACCTCGGTGGTCCAATTTGGCGTGTAACCCTTCTCGAAGATCGTCTTGTACTTGCAAACGCGTACCGAGTCACCTATTTTGAACTTTGCCGGACCCGCGATTTTTATCGCGCTGTACACCGTAGCCAAGAGTCTTTCGGCGATCGCGGGGGTAACGTCGACGGGTCGCATACCGATCGTTCGATGCTTGTTCGGCGCGTGTTGTAATCCGACACGAGTCGCGGCAACGCGTCGACCCACTTGTAAGTTCCGTTGAGCGTAAACATCTTCCACATGTCGTTCTTTAACGTGCGATTGAATCGTTCGACGACCGATGCCTTCAACACCGAATACGTGGAATAATGATTGATGCCATGTTTCTTCACGAGACGTTGCACGTCGGCGTTGTAAAACTCCTTCCCCATATCGGTTTGCATATTTTTTGGGTGCCTCTCGCTATCTCGAATTATCTCTGCGATAGCATCAGCCGTCTCGCTTCCGCCTTTACTCTTGAGCGGTACGGCCCACGCGTACTTGCTCAACACATCGATGACGGTAAGTATGTAGTGGTAACCTTTGTTGAAACGAGAGTACGGACGCATCTCGACGATGTCAGCTTGCCACAGATCGTCGTAACCCCGCACTACGACGCGTCTTCGGGGAAAATTTCTTCTCGCCGGAGCATGCAGTTCCTCGACGAGTCGTAGCTTCTCGATCTTTTTACGTCCATCGGATTTTAACGATGTCATGTTTTTAGCTGTGCGGCTGGTCGGCGTGTAATAATATGTGCAAAGAAATTATCATAATTTATATCTCTAACTTTTTTTAACCATTCAATAACCGTTTATTCCCGTTCATCGTCTTTCAATAATGGTTCTTTGTCATCTGTCATTCGTCGCCGTTCGATAGCCGTTCGTAGCCGTTCCTGACCCGTTCGGTAGCCGTTCCTGATTCGTTCGCAGCCGTTCCTGAGCCGTTCCTGAGCAGTTTGATAACCGTCCGACAGCCGTTCCTGAACCGTTCGGCCGTCCTTCAACCGTTCGTAGCCGTTCGTGAACCGTCCTTTGCTGTCTGTGAACCGTTTGTTGTCGTCCATTGTCGTTCGTTGGCGTTTCGTTAACGTTTCGTCGTCGTTTTGTTGTCGTTCGTTGACGTTTCGTTAGCGTTCGTTGACGTTTCGTCGTCGTTTCGTTATCGTTCGTTGTCGTTCGTTGGCGTTTCGTCGTCGTTTTGTTGTCGTTCGTTGACGTTTCGTTAGCGTTCGTTGACGTTTTGTCGTCGTCCGTTGACGTTTCGTTAGCGTTCGTTACTCGTTTCTAATCTAGCGATATTTGCACGCCGAAGCTCGTTTACCACAGTCTGTAACGCTTGCACGTCTTTCTCTAACGCGGCAAGCTTTTCGTCTGACTCTTTCAGTTGATTTCTCAACGTTTTAACGCACCGATCCAGGTACAGTTTGTTGACGGCGTCGGTATCAGTCTCAGGTTGCGCTACACGGCGAATCTTGCGCGACCTCGCGTCAAAATCCGTAACGACCCGACACAGAGCGTTATCGCGCACAAAATTTCTCATTAATCCGCTCCATCGACGGTACGAAATGGCGTTCGTCACGTCTTTGTTCTGCTCGGATATCCCAAATTTGTTGATATGCATCATCGATGCGAGCGACATCGATCGATCGATTGATTAGTTTTGTCGAGACACAGTTTAATTTATAATAATGCCGGCTTCGCGAAGTTCCTCGATGATCGACAGAATCTCGTTGTCGTGGCCGTTGTGGCCTACTTGGTGCGAAGCGTCGAGCAATCGTAAACGATCCACCAGCTCGTTGGAATCGTCCCAGTGCACGTAGTCGATCTTGTTGTCGGTCAGCGTCATTTTGCGAGGCACGAATAATCCCTTTCCAGATTTTTTTCCCTTGGGTTCGATCGGTATCAGCTTTGCGATTATTTCTTTGTACTTGTATCCCCTGTTACTCAGTAATCGACCGTGCTCATCGTGATTGCGTTTATGCGCGCTCGTCGTCAACAGCATACTCTTGTACGTTTGCATATCATCCTCCGTATAGATGACGTCATCGGGGGCTTTCTTGAAGATCAACTCGTAAAGACCAGGTGTGCCGGCGTATCGTACGCCGTCGATAATTATGTTATCCGCGTTGTCCACGTCAAAATGTTTATTACCGAACATCATTCCATCGTTGTCGAGATAAACACCGTACACGGTGTCAATACCACTCTCTCGATCGCCGCTCAGAACAGGCCAGATATACCTTAGACCCAGTGGACCTAACTGATCTCGCAACGTTTCTCGACCCTTCAGCGTTTGCAACTGATTTCGGACGGATGTCACGAGCGAGTCGTCCGTGGTTTCGAAAACATCCTCGTTCGCGAGTAATTCGGACATCGTAGATTGTACGGTTTTCATTGATGTTGATGGTGTAGAGGTTATCGGCGGTACATCCGGTGCAGCGTCCGATCGTTTCGATTTATGCGGTGTCGGTGAGCGATCCGACCTGACATTGGATCGTTTTTTCTTTTGCGGTGTCGCATCATCCTTCTCGCGCTTCGGGATGGATAACGCTTCGATCCCCGCATCGATGTTACTCTCGGGCTCGTTCTTCACCGCGATCGAGCTAGAGTTGTCGACGATCTTTTGTAGCGGCTCGATGAGAGGTCTAAAGCGCCTGTCCAACACGATATCCTCCTCGATCTTACCGGTCTTCAAAGCGCGATGTTTCTTGCGAATCGATTCGCTAGTTTTCACAATTGCCCTCGCAATCTTCTCGCGCTTTGAAGCGAATATCCTCGTTCTTATCGATCGCAGCCATCGCGGAAAAGCAAAAATGTCAATCTCTCTCTCTCTTACGTTTCACTCCCGACGAAGTATCGGCAACGACTAATCGTTTTGCGGTACTGTATCGACCATCGTTGAGCGAGCGCGTCCTAAACTCGATCTTCGGCGCAATGGGTCGACACTCGAGCGTCGACTGCTTTTATCTCTGTCAGACGTACGCGAGAATACCTGAACAGGATCGCAAACCGCCTCTCACGTGTACAACGATCACGTGCCGCTAGTCTTCAAAAGATCGTCGCTCAACGATGGTCGATACAGAAAAGGATTTAACGTGTTCGCGATCGATTAGCGTTGCCGTTTTGAGAGAACATTTTTGCTTTTCCGCGATGGCTGCGATCCCGCGAGAAGATTGCGAGGGCAATTGTGAAAACTAGCGAATCGATTCGCAAGAAACATCGCGCTTTGAAGACCGGTAAGATCGAGGAGGATATCGTGTTGGACAGGCGCTTTAGACCTCTCATCGAGCCGCTACAAAAGATCGTCGACAACTCTAGCTCGATCGCGGTGAAGAACGAGCCCGAGAGTAACATCGATGCGGGGATCGAAGCGTTATCCATCCCGAAGCGCGAGAAGGATGATGCGACACCGCAAAAGAGAAAACGATCCAATGTCAGGTCGGATCGCTCACCGACACCGCATCAATCGAAACGATCGGACGCTGCACCGGATGTACCGCCGATAACCTCTACACCATCAACGTCAATGAAAACCGTACAATCTACGATGTCCGAATTACTCGCGAACGAGGATGTTTTCGAAACCACGGACGACTCGCTCGTGACATCCGTCCGAAATCAGTTGCAAACGCTGAAGGGTCGAGAAACGTTGCGAGATCAGTTAGGTCCACTGGGTCTAAGGTATATCTGGCCTGTTCTGAGCGGCGATCGAGAGAGTGGTATTGACACCGTGTACGGTGTTTATCTCGACAACGATGGAATGATGTTCGGTAATAAACATTTTGACGTGGACAACGCGGATAACATAATTATCGACGGCGTACGATACGCCGGCACACCTGGTCTTTACGAGTTGATCTTCAAGAAAGCCCCCAATACGTCATCTATACGGAGGATGATATGCAAACGTACAAGAGTATGCTGTTGACGACGAGCGCGCATAAACGCAATCACGATGAGCACGGTCGATTACTGAGTAACAGGGGATACAAGTACAAAGAAATAATCGCAAAGCTGATACCGATCGAACCCAAGGGAAAAAAATCTGGAAAGGGATTATTCGTGCCTCGCAAAATGACGCTAACCGACAACAAGATCGACTACGTGCACTGGGACGATCCCAACGAGCTGGTGGATCGTTTACGATTGCTCGACGCTTCGCACCAAGTAGGCCACAACGGCCACGACAACGAGATTCTGTCGATCATCGAGGAACTTCGCGAAGCCGGCATTATTATAAATTAAACTGTGTCTCGACAAAACTAATCAATCGATCGATCGATGTCGCTCGCATCGATGATGCATATCAACAAATTTGGGATATCCGAGCAGAACAAAGACGTGACGAACGCCATTTCGTACCGTCGATGGAGCGGATTAATGAGAAATTTCGTGCGCGATAACGCTCTGTGTCGGGTCGTTACGGATTTTGACGCGAGGTCGCGCAAGATTCGCCGTGTAGCGCAACCTGAGACTGATACCGACGCCGTCAACAAACTGTACCTGGATCGGTGCGTTAAAACGTTGAGAAATCAACTGAAAGAGTCAGACGAGAAGCTTGCCGCGTTAGAGAAAGACGTGCGAGCGTTACAGACTGTGGTAAACGAGCTTCGGCGTGCGAATATCGCTAGATTAGAAACGAGTAACGAACGCTAACGAAACGTCAACGGACGACGACGAAACGTCAACGAAACGCTAACGAAACGTCAACGAACGACAACAAAACGACGACGAAACGCCAACGAACGACAACGAACGATAACGAAACGACGACGAAACGTCAACGAACGCTAACGAAACGTCAACGAACGACAACAAAACGACGACGAAACGTTAACAAAACGCCAACGAACGATAACGAAACAACGACGAAACGTCAACGAACGCTAACAAAACGCCAACGAACGACAATGGACGACAACAAACGGTTCACTGACAGCAAAGGACGGTTCACGAACGGCTACGAACGGTTGAAGGACGGCCGAACGGTTCAGGAACGGCTGTCGGACGGTTATCAAACTGCTCAGGAACGGCTCAGGAACGGCTGCGAACGAATCAGGAACGGCTACCGAACGGGTCAGGAACGGCTACGAACGGCTATCGAACGGCGACGAATGACAGATGACAAAGAACCATTATTGAAAGACGATGAACGGGAATAAACGGTTATTGAATGGTTAAAAAAAAAGTTAGAGATATAAATTATGATGTAATTTCTTTGCACATATTATTACACGCCGACCAGCCGCACAGCTAAAAACATGACATCGTTAAAATCCGATGGACGTAAAAATATCGAGAAGCTACGACTCGTCGAGGAACTGCATGCTCCGGCGAGAAGAAATTTTCCCCGAAGACGCGTCGTAGTGCGGGGTTACGACGATCTGTGGCAAGCTGACATCGTCGAGATGCGTCCGTACTCTCGTTTCAACAGAGGTTACCACTACATACTCACCGTCATCGATGTGTTGAGCAAGTACGCGTGGGCCGTACCGCTCAAGAGTAAAGGCGGAAGCGAGACGGCTGATGCTATCGCAGAGATAATTCGAGATAGCGAGAGGCACCCAAAAAATATGCAAACCGATATGGGGAAGGAGTTTTACAACGCCGACGTGCAACGTCTCGTGAAGAAACACGGCATCAATCATTATTCCACGTATTCGGTGTTGAAGGCATCGGTCGTCGAACGATTCAATCGCACGTTAAAGAACGACATGTGGAAGATGTTTACGCTCAACGGAACTTACAAGTGGGTCGACGCGTTGCCGCGACTCGTGTCGGATTACAACACGCGCGCAAGCATCGAACGATCGGTATGCGACCCGTCGACGTTACCCCCGCGATCGCCGAAAGACTCTTGGCTACGGTGTACAGCGCGATAAAAATCGCGGGTCCGGCAAAGTTCAAAATAGGTGACTCGGTACGCGTTAGCAAGTACAAGACGATCTTCGAGAAGGGTTACACGCCAAATTGGACCACCGAGGTGTTTAAGATCGTTAAAGTGCAGCGTACTAATCCCGTAACCTATTTACTCGAGGACTATCGCAAAAAATCTGTCGCTGGGGCGTTCTACGAGTACGAGTTGCGTCGCGCGACTTACCCGGACGTGTATCTCGTGGAGAAAGTTCTGCGCAGAAAGGGTGACGAGGTTTACGTGAAATGGTTGGGATTCGATGGATCGCACAACTCTTGGATACACAAGGACAATGTGGTTTAATTCGTACAAACTGTATTTTATTTTTAACATATAAAAATATAAAATACATATAAAATATCTGAAATATGTAAAAATATATAAAAGTATAATATGTGTAAGATGTATACAGCATATAATATATGAAATATAATACATACATACATGCATACATACATACATTACATTACATTACATTACATTACATTACATTACATTATAAGGGTATCCGGTAATGTCCCCACGGTAGCGTGTCGGTCGAATCAGGTACGATATATCGCTTGTCGTCGTACGGACTCAGGGCGATTTTTGTCTCGCTGATTGTGTACACTTCATGCAATTTTGACCTTATGCATGACTGCTGTCGAGTCATTTCAATTTCATCGCGCAGGCACCGCGTGTAATCGTCGAACGTTATCGTTCTCGCTACGACGTTACTCTTGACGCCTTTAACCTTTTTTGTATCTTTTTTACTATCTACTCGCAACGCGTACATTTTTGCTCTAAGCCCGACAAATTCAGTCATGATCGCACCGTTATTCTCGTCCTTCATCAAGCCCGGCACTTTCTTGTTCTCGAGCGGTATACCGTACGCGTTGTTAGCCGGATAATCGCTCGTGTCGAATCTAGCGATATCGCGTTTCATATTCTCGTACACATCCTCGCACTCGATGTGATAAATCAAGCTGTCTGTATCGGTGTACATTATTTTACATTTCTCTCGATATAACGGTACCATGTATTCGTGATGAAATTCGTACAAACACGTTTTAGAAATGTCTAGGATGCACATACCGACGTAGATCGGTTTATTAAATTTCACCTCGAGTTTGCACAATTCGACAGCGACCAAATTTTCCGAAAAGACGCTCCTGCTGTGAAAATTTGGTTTCGCGATCATCGCCTCCGCGCCGTATCGTCCGTCCCACTTTGTTAATAATTTTACATCGACGTGATTGCGCACGTTTTCCATAGTTTTACCGAATACCGCGTTGTTCATTAACTTGTATAAATTTTTCTCGAAATCGTTTGTCGCGCGCGTTCTAAACCGGGTGTTGAGTTCGATGTAATCGCGGAGCCATGCGGATTGAGCGAATTGCAATACGCGATGTATCTTTGCGACGCGAAGGCCGTGACGCGTGCATTGTTGCAGGTTGCGATAGTGTATGACGTAACGCTTCTTATCGTATAATGTCGCGAGGAGCTTGTCCTGCCGCTTGCCGGGCGGCTTATCGCGCGTCGGACAGAACGGTAGGTCAGCGTGCGCGTCGTGAAGATGTTGCGGATACTCGAGATCGACCTCGAGAATATAACCTATGGGTGAATCCGAAGCGATCGCGCTAACGTCAAAGTCAGAGATGTCGTCGACCCATCGAAATTCTGCATAGGGCAACGGTTGACACATCGCCCAACCGTACAAGTTGTTTACATCGAAATACATCATGTACGATGATGGTTTCGATGGATCGTAAGACGGCGTGTACTTGTTATTGGCTCGCGCGTATCTGCCGGAACATTGGCTCAGGCCACCGCGTATTCCCCGTTCGATAAACATAACCATATCGATATCAGTAAGTAATTCAAACGTAATATTCGTATGTTTTAGCATGGCGTCCCACGTGTATCCGGGAAGAGTATAATAATAATACGCGGGGTCGAGCCCATAACTCTCGATACATTTGTCGCGAAAATTTTCAAAAATGTCGGCCAATAACAAGACATCCGTTTTTAAATACAAGTCGCTGTATTCGCCCAGCGTTCGAACGGAGAACCGCCTCCAGACGTTTTCGGCGTGCGCGTAATCGCTCTCGGATACGGTGTCACCGGTCAAGGAACTGTAAAATGATTCGCGCGGTGGTAAACACGTATCGTGCAACCTATCGACACAGTCAATGTATTCGTATGGAAAGACACCTTTTCGCGTCAATAAATTGAACTCTTCGGTCGATAAATCTTGAAATTTCGATTTTAAAATTTGGAGTTTATCATTATTTAGAAACGATGCCAATTTTTCGAGACTAGTACTGAGAAATTTGTACGAATCGATGAACCGTAGCTTTATATCGCTTCGCCAATCTGATCTTTCGGTGGTATCTTTAACGTGTTTCGTGAATGAAATATACTTTTCTTTCGTTATCGGTAGTACGTTGATCGAGCCTTCGAACGCGGTAGCTATTTCCTCGATGATAAAATGTGAATCGTAACCTGATAAATTGTGAAAAACTATTGGAATGCAAAAAGAGTCTTTATAATTTAAATTGCAGTTTGAATGCGCGGGACCTCGGTACCGCCCGGTAAGATGGCAATGATCGCGTACGCGTGTATCGTCTTGCTCGAACGGTTTTTCGCAAATGTGACAGTGTGTCGCGCTGTGAAACTTTTCCCGCTCATCTCGCGTTAAATTTACCATGGGGACATTCGTGGTTAAAATAGTCTTTACGCGTTGCGCTAAATTTTTTAATTTTTCCACGAACCACGAAACGCAGTCCGTATTGCGGCGAGAATGATACGCGGATAACGATTCGTCGTACGAACAATGTACATAATAAGCTACGCTAAATACTTGATGATGTTGAAACGTGTACGTAGACGTCATCGGATCACCGTCGGTCTTTCTCAGCACGCACTCCAAATCGGCGTATACGACAAAAGGAAGCCGCTCCTTTCTGTTGTAGTTGTTGAAGCTGAGCCACTTGTCCTTATCGCCCGGTAATCGGATGGCGCACTCGTTCATTTCTCGACAGTCTACAGTGTGCGATTGCAACTTGTCGTCCGATCCAAAATAGTGTAAACATCTGTAAAAAAAAAAAAAAAAAAAAAAAAAAATAGAAATAATTAATTTTTTTCTTTCGTATATATTTTATATATTGCATTTTTATTAAATATACATACCGATCGCAGATATATTTTTGGCCAGTATGTTTGCTCAATTGCGAGCTCACGAGACGGGATAAATTCTTGATCCATGCAAAATGTCCGACGTCTTGCGTATCTTGTATATACAGCAAGTTGACGTGCCTGTCCTTCTTTTGTTCGCTCAGACGTATCGGGACAACGCTATTCTCTTTCTCGATGCAGTATACATTTATCGAAATGTCGTTATGAAGTTCAAACTTTTTAATTTGATTAACAGTCACTGGAAACTCAATGTCCTGGAGATTCAGCACTGTTGTGTAATGCGGGTACGATGATTCCCGATCCGCGTTTCTTTCGGCTGGATACAAAGCAGCGACCACCGCCCACGCGAAACACGCATTGTCTTTGGATTGCACGTTTATCACCGCTCTCTTCATTATTATTTCTCGCGGTAATTTAATATGGCACCCCGCGCGCATTGGATTATATTTATTTATATTTACAGTTAAATCGAGGATTCGCGACAAAGCCCACCCGCTGTCGCGTTCTTGAAATTCTTCTAACGAGGCAAGCGTGGGCTCGACGACGCGTCGCTCGTACCACTCGTGTAGATCGGACGTGCGAAAGAGTTCATAGTTTCTGGTATTGATACTCTTATTGGCGCTCTTATCACCCGACACGAATTCACCGTTGAACATAGTATTCACTTTCACGTTAAAGTATCTTTCCATAACTTTTTGCACGTGTTCGAGCACAATGTCTTTCGCGTCCTCGAGAAATTGCCGCGGTTCGATATAGTATGCGTTAATCACCGCACCGGTCAGTATACGATTTTCGAACGCGGTATCGATCTCTCGCCAAACGAGTCTTCCCGCGTTATTCCCGCCACTGTAATCACCACCGCTATGTATAAACCGTCTCTCTAATCGAATCTTCGCACCCTCGAGTCGCGCGATTCTAGCCACCAAAGATTGTCGAACTCCGATCGAGAGCCGCGGACGCTTGACACTACTGCGTTCCTCGAGCTGTTTGATAAATTCTTCGCATCGCTGCGCCCACGCGAAATACTCGCCCAAGGTAGCGACTCGGTGCGATAGCTCCAACAGGTCGCGTTCGGTTTGCTCGGTGTTTTCCATGTTTTTTTTTTTTTTTTTTTTATTTTATTATTATTTTTCACACATATTTTTTATAAATTTGCGAATGAGGCACTATCTGGTCAACACTTTCTTCGAGGTCTTCGCTTTGATCGCTCTTATAATTACTGTCATCCGACAATGCGTGATCTTCGTCGGACGATTCTGCCTCGAAATTATTCTCTATTTCTATTTGATCTTCGTCATTATCTATTTCCATTTATGTGCAGATTATCACAAAATCTTCCTCTACCGAACATTTGACACACAAAAAAAAAAATACAAGTACCCGCTGTACCTTTTTCAACCGATATACTACGGACCGCAAGCTTTCAAATCGCATACTGAGTTTTTGACACCCTTCGTTCTTCATTATATATCTTTCATCTATCGCGTTATGGTACCGCGATGGTTCTATCTTGTTTATAATAAATTCTAGCAGCCGGACATCGGCGCTCGCCTTATCATCTAATTCTAATGTTACGCGCAATAGTGCGCGAGCGGCTCCTCCTGGAAGAAATGAAGAGACCACCGCGATGGTTCTATTTTGTTTATAATAAATTATAGCAGCCGGACATCGGCGCTAGCCATTTGTAGCCGATTATGCCCGGACATCGGCGCTAGCCTTATCATCTTTCTACGAAATTCAATAATGCCGCACGTGCAATAGTGCGAGACGATATTTGTTTATAATGTTTATAAATTCGAGCGGTCGGACATCGGCACCCGCCCTTTGTAATACACCGCGCTGTTTATGCTCCCGCGATAAGCTCCCCCGCCCGCGTGACGTCATTCCCCCGCGCCACGAAAATCCCCCTCCGCCCGCGTGACGTTATGTAATTCGAAGGGGAGCGCGTTTATCGCTCTATTCAATAAGCCGCCGCCGCCGCTGATATCACCGATTACACCGTACCGCTGCTTCGCGAATTGCATTCGCTGCAATCTTTAACGAGCGGCGCCGGGCCGTCGATGTATGTTCGTTGCCAGGGACGATTGTAATGCTCAAGGCATCGACGGTAGCGCCGCACCTCCTGATCCAATCTTATATGTTCGGGCAGTTTCTCCCACAATCGTTCCACATAGCGACCGAAGTGTTTTAGTAAAATTACTTTCGGGATAAACCGCAATTGATCGGTGGTGAAATCGAGAATATCGTCACCGTCTATTAATAAAATAAACATCTCGATTCACCGCGCGCGATTCGCTACTGCGCGATCGACGGCGATCTATTTGTCTTCTTCTTCTTCTTCTTTCAATTTATCTGGCCGCTTGTGATCAAGGGTGGATCAACAAATTCTGGCCAACAACAGGTTATAGTGAGAATAAGTTTCATGGAGAAATTATTTATAGGATAATGTGAAACCTCTTTCTGAGGCATGTGGGGAAGTGGAAGGATAGAGTTTTATATGATAATCTGTGGAAAAACCTCTTTTGAGGCATGTGGGAAGGACGGGACCCGAGCGGAATCGAACCTGGAATCTCTCGATTACCAGGTCGCGACTCTACGCCCGGCGCCACGCGTCGCCCCCCGATCTATTCGTATATAAATAAAAAGATCTCGCCCTGCCTCGCGCGAGTGTACCGCGCACGCGCGCGGCGAGAAGAATGCGCATCGTGCGGCAGCTGATCGCGATAAGGGTGACGAATCTCGATAGTAAGGCGCGACCGTCTGAGGAAGCGAGCAGACACGGTCGTCTATTACCGAGCGCTATTCGCTGCCTCATTTGCGGTCCCTCTAATTGTGGTAAAACGAACGCGCTGATAAGTTTGTTGTAGAGCCCGCACGGTGTACGCTTCGAGAACGTTTACGTTTACTCGAAGTCATTGCAGCAGCCTAAATATCAGTATTTAGAGAATTTATTGGCACCGATGGATGATATAGGTTATTTCACATTTTCCGATAACTCTGACGTTATTTCGCCTAGCGAAGCACTCCCGAATTCTATATTCGTATTTGACGACGTAGCGTGCGACAAACAGAATATTATTAGAGAGTACTTCGCTATGGGTCGACACTCGAATATCGATTGCTTCTATCTGTGCCAAACGTACGCTAAAATACCAAAGCATTTGATTCGAGATAACGCGAATCTGTTGATTCTTTTTAAGCAAGATGGCACTAATTTGCGTCACGCATACAATGATCACGTGAACACGGATATGCCGTATGAGAATTTTCACGCGCTATGCCGTGCGTGTTGGCGATATAGATATGGTTTCCTAGTGATTGATAAAGATAGCGCGCTTAGCGCCGGCAGATATAGGCGAGGGTTTAACGATTTCGCCGTACCATAGAGCGATCAGTCGTCGCGAATACGTCGAACGCATCGATCGCTCTCTCTCTCGCGAGCGACAAGGACCGATTTATTAATCACGATGGCTGCGACGGATATCGGTGAACGAGAGAAGACGGCGAAAGAGATCGCTAAGACGCGCGCATCGATTCGTAAAAAACACAGAGCGTTAAAGACTGGCAAAATGGAGAACGAGATCGCGATGGAGAGCCGTTTTAAGCCAATCGTCGACCCGCTGCGGCGCATTGCCAAGCGCGCCGAGCGAGACGTGATCGAGCGAGACGAGATTAAACGTGAAATGATAAAGCGAGACGCGATCGACGCTTCGCCTGTAACGACGAGCGTCGAGGAAAAATGGAATGAGGAAAAATGGAAGGAGGAAGAGTTGACCCCCGCTTGGAAAAAACCTAAAGTGAAACGAATACGAGCGCGACGATGATTAGAGGCCGTTTCTACT
>CAJQTV010000582.1:0-53154 GCA_907163055.1 Formica aquilonia x Formica polyctena
CGCACCAGTCAATATGCGGCTCTCGAACGCCGTATCGATCTCTCGCTAAATCAATCATGTTGCCGCGTACTGCATCCTGCACCCGCGTGTACAAAACGCCTGCGTAACGAGTTCTTCAATCCCTCGAGTCGTGCGATTCGGGCAATCAGCGATTGTCGAATCCCGATCGATAATCGTGGACGTTTGATTCGGCTTTGCTTTTCCATCGATTCGATATATTCGTCGCATCGTTGCTCCCACGCAACGTACTCCTCTATCGAATTTACCCTTGCAGATTGCTCGCGCAGATTTTGTTCGGCATTGTTTTCCGCCATATTTCTAAATTTATGCCAAAAATTTTTGCTAACAAGATGCGTTTATTAATAGCTCTTGTCTCGGAACTCTTGGCAAAAATACTGACAGGGTATGCCATGATTTTATATTCTATCTTAATGTCTCTTTCCATCATGTGTATCAACTAAATAAGCAGAACGCTCTGCGCATTAAATGTACACGGTTTTCGCTTTTGTGCGTATCCCCTCCACTACGGTTGCGTGTTGCTAGCGTGGGCAATCTGGCTACACTGCTCGCCTATCGGTTAGGACGTGGTCCCCCTCACCCCTCTCCGCGATCCCCCTCCCCCTCTCCGCGGACCCCTCGCCTACCGGTTAGGACGCGGTTCCGCCTCCCCCCTCTCCGTGGACCCCTCGTCTATTGGTTAGGACGCGGTTCCCCCTCCTCCCTCTCCGCGGACCCCTCACCTACCGGTTTCGCCGCGGTCCCCCCGCGTGACGTCATACCCCCCGCGACGGTTTCCCCTCGCCCCTCACTCCCCCTCAGAGGACCAGGACGTAAAACCGGCCTAGATACACTACTTATGTGGATCCAAAAATGGAGAAAATTCGAAAGCCGAAATTTTTAAGATGTGGATAACGCGATGCATCTAAAATTTTGAAGAATTCGACCTCCTTTTCTAGCCGTGCTTTCAAAGAAAGATCACATTGCAAATCACAAATTTCTGCCTGAAATTCTAGGCTTTGTTCTTCGGTTTGCACAGTGAGAGGATTCTCGAAAAGTATTAAATCTTTTCGTAGCGTTTCGAAATCTCTAAAACGCCATTCAAATTGATTTATTAAAGGATCAATAATATTAATTTGTTTTTCAAAATTACAATTTGTGCCGTGTTCTTCAAAAAGAATTTGGCACGAGGGAAAAAAGTGAAGAACATTATTTTGCAAATAATTTTTAAATAATTGCAGTTTTCTACGAAAAGAATCGACATGACTAATTAATTGTGAAATAATTTAATTGGTCTTTTGCAGTTTTAAATTTAGAATATTTAAATGGTTTGTCACGTCAGTCATTAAAGCTCGTAAAGCGAATCTAAATCTTCGAAAAAAAATTTGAACTCGTCATATTTTGCAAAAAATTGTTCTTACAAGAGAAGGAAGATCTCTTTTCTTATCGCAAAGAATTTTTCCAAACATTTTCCTGCACTGAGCCACCGAACTTCACAATACAGAGGCACATCTGTATAAGTTGCGTTATGCTCTTCGAGAAAGAGTAAAAACTTTCGATGAGAAAGAAATTTTTGACCGTCTTTAATTATATTAATAATTTTTGTGATGGTTTGCATTGCGGTGCATAGTTTCATAACTTTCCCACATAACGCTTCTTGATGAATAATGCAATGAATGACAGGAATCTTTAAATCTCGCTGCTTTAGTTGACCGAAGAATCCATTTTTCGAACCTATCATTGCTCTTGCGCCATCAGTTACGATAGCTGAACATTTTGAAAAATCTATGTCAAATTTATGAAGAGTTTGATTAACAGCTTCGATGATATCAATACCCCTTGTTGTATTATGTAATGGTACAAAATCTAAGAGCTCCTCGACATATGAAAAATCGTTTTGCACGATTCGAGTAAAAATACTCAATTGACTCACATGCCGATTATCGGTGCTTTCATCGAGACATAATGAAAAAAAGGAACAAGATTCTAATAAAGGTTTCAATTTTTTTTCTAAAGAAGAACCAATATCAGTTATTCGGAATTTTATTGTCTTGTCACTTAAAGAATGCCAGCAGCTTCTTCAAGAGTCAACGAATTTCCAAACGACTCTACTGCTGCGATGAGGCATTCTTTTACAAATTTTCCTTCACGAAACGGCTTGGAATTTTTTGCAATAAGATTTTAAATTGCATACGACGCTGTAAGAACTTTTACCAAAGATGTAGCATTATCAAAATGAGAACTCGGACTACAACCTTCTTGATAAACCAATTTTGATCCCTTAAATTAAATTTCTCCTCGTCCACATATTTCGAATACTCTTTTAAATGTCTATTCTTATAATGTCTATGAAGAATATGTTTTTTAATACGAGAGGGTTAATAACCACACAGAAGTCAGGTGATTTTATTAAAAATGGACGCGAAAAATATTTCTTCCCATACCTTATCGAAAGGTTGCACGTATCTTTGCTTCGTATCCATTTTCAGATAATCCAGCAACAATAAGCCGTAACACTATCACACGATACACTATCAAGCAAATAGCACTTTTCTTATGTGTCACTTTAATAATGTGGATCTCCAAAACTCTGCAATCTCACACGAGATTCTTTGTTTTATCTCCTCTGCTGTTTCTCAATGGTATTTTATCAATGAAACGTGCACATTTAAAGTCTCGTGTGAGATTGCAGAGTTTTGGAGAGCCACATTATTAAAGTGACATAAGAAAAGTCCTATTTGCTTGATAGTGTATCGTGTGATAGTGTTACGGCTTGCTGTTGCTGGATTACCTGAAAATGGATACGAAGCAAAGATACGTGCAACCTTTCGATAAGGTATGGGAAGAAATTTTTTTCGCGTCCATTTTTAATAAAATCACCTGTCTTCTGTGTGGTTATCAACCCTCTCTTATTAAAAAATGTATTCTTCATAGACATTATAAAAATAGACATTTAAATGAGTATTCGAAATATGTGGACGAAGAGAAATTTAATTTAATTGAGGGATTAAAATTGGTTTATCAAGAAGGTTGTAGTCCGAGTTCTCATGTCGATAATGCTACATCTTCGGTAAAAGCTCTTAGAGCGTCGTATGCAATTTAAAATCTTATTGCAAAAAATTCCAACCACTTCTAAAAGATATAACCTAACCCAAATCTATTTCTGTAATTTCTGATTCTTAATTCTGATTATTAAACACTTATTACATTTACTTATTGCATTACATTACATTACAAGCACTTAAACACATATTATAAATTAAAATGTAGTAAATCTCTTTTGTTCACGCGTCAAATAAGGAGAGGCTCCGCCGCTCCCCCGCCCACCTTTTCACTTTATAATACACACATGCCATATACAGGGTGTATCCTAAAAAGTGGGAAATATTGCAATGGAGCATTCAGGACACAAAAACAAAAGAAAAAGTTCATATAAACATATGTCCGATATGACCTTGTTCTCAAATTATAGCTTGTTTTATTTTCCAATAGAGTTAAGATAGCATACTTGGATATCGGTTTGCTGTTTATGTACAAGATTTAAAGGACTTAAGGTCTTGTTAATTTGTAAACATAAACGCGTATTATTTGTGTTGTAAGTGATACGGTTCATATCTTGTGTTCAGTGAAGGTAAGGTATTCGTATCGTACGTTAGTACTATTAACGATAGAAGTACGTTTAAATGAAAACTATGGTTTGGTCAAACAATGAAATGGCAGACATACATCTCATGTATAGATTAGCCCACGGTAATGCAGTAATTATTTTAATTCTGTTGAAAAATAAAACAAGCCATAACTTGAAAACACGGTCATATCGGACATATGTTTATATGAATTTTTTCTCTTATTTTTGTGTCCTGAATCTCTCATTGCAATACTTCCCACTTTTAAGGATACACCCTGTATATTGTGTGTATACTTCTTAATATTAATGTCAGAAAATTACGCTCGATTCGTTAAACTTATTTTGTTAATAACTTTTTAATAAACAACGAGCGACAGCTAAAACTTTTTGAAAGTTACTCAGGAGCATGTCCTTGACGACATATGTCAAGGTCATTGAAATCGGTGAAATCGCCCCTAATATGCATAATTACCGAATTATATAAAGCTTGCAAAGAGCAACTGGCAGGAAATTAAAAATGTAATTATTTTCTATCAGTTCAATTTCTGATGCAATCTCAACATAGAGAATTCAGATATTGGATTGTTTAGAAAATATTACACAGCTCAAACCCGGAAGGCAAACCTAATATTCATGTACAGCACGAAAGCTTCAAATATCAAAGAACGTGAACTATTTTCAATATTAGATTTTTAGTATTGGCAGTAAATAACAGAACGCAATCTTAATTTATATTTCAATTTCAGAATTTCAGCAATCTTAATTTATATTTCAATTTCAGAGTTTCAGCTCCTTGAAACGTACGAAAAATATCTCTAACGTATCCTATAAAAACCCTTAGGATGTTCCATAGGATCTCCCTGGATCTCCAGAGGCTAATATTCGGCAAACATGACTTCCTCAAAATAAAGATTGATATACAAGATTTATTTTAGATTAAACTGTTAAATATATATGTTATCCTGCAATAAATAGAAAAATAATGACTGAGTATCGTTTGAACATGTCTCGATTGGACACAATTGAGTACGATTTATATGTGAAAAATCCTAAATACCGGTCACTGTCTGCCAATTGTGCACCTCCAGAAAAAATTGTTTTTTTTAAAGTAAAAAACTAATAAATATATAACAAAACTTGGCTATACAAATTATTTGAAAGAATCTGTAACTAAAATGTATTATATAATATTTAATATTATTATAAAATATAATATATTTTAAAAAGAAAATATTAAATAACGTTTTAAACATAGAAGGCATTCTAAGAATTCATAATTTTATAAGTAATAAAAGTTTATATATATGTTTATATGTATATTTTTGTTGGCATTAATAAGCATGACACAAAGATTGCAATCACAGTTGAAACAATTGCATAAATCTGAAAGTAGCAGATCTTATCACGAAAAAATCTATATAGTATAAATCATTGTTATATATGTATTAATTTTTTACTTTAAAGACAATTTTTTTCTGGAGGTGCACGATTGACAAATAGTGACCGGTATTTAGGATTTTTCACGTATAAATCGCACTCGATTATGTCCAATCGAGACATGTTCAAACGATACTCAGTCATTATTTTTCTATTTATTGCAGGATAACATATGTATTTAACAGTTTAATCTAAAATAAATCTTGTATATCAATCTTTATTTTCAGGAAGTCATGTTTTTGTTACGAAGACATGCTCTTAAAATAAAGAGTGGATGATATAAAAAGATTGAGAAAGATTAAAAACCAACATTATATTCCAGCCTTCATTTTGAGGAAATCATGTTTTCATTACGAAGACATGCCCTTAAAAAAGATCGATGGATAACATGAAAAAATTAAAAAAAGTATAAGTTAAATAAAAAAGTTCTTAAATAAAATTTTTTGTAAATTTGATTTATAGCGAAGAGAGAAAACGTTTTTCAAAAATAAACATGTTTAAATATTCTTTAAGTAAAATAACTGATATCTGATTTTGCGAATAAAAAAGTTTATTTCATATATATATACATATACATATAAAGGGTGCGGCATTTATAGTGACGCGGGCATATTTTTCGGAAACGAAGTGAGATATCAAAAAATATTTCAGACAAAAGTTGCATGGTTTTGAGGGGGCCACATGATAAAAATATGGATTTGACCTTAAGTGGTCTTTTCAAGGTGAGGTCAATGTGGTCGATGTTTTCTTAAATGGAACCCCCTTTTTTTATTGCATATTCTTGTAACTTACCTTGAGAGCTTTTCAAAACACTCTAATAAAGTATTTTTTCATTAAGTACTTTTTGAGTTATTTTATATTTTAATTTGACATATTTTGATATAAAAAATAAAATATCTCGTAAAATATTTAGTTTTCGATAATCTTACCGTAATATTTTATGTACAGAATAATGAGACAAATCAATTAGTATAAAAAAAATAATTGTTTTTAAGAAAAAGTATGTAATTATTTACAATGTATTTTTTAAACAATTATCTGTTTTTTTGTACACTAATTGATTTGTCTCATTATTCTGTACATAAAAGTATTACGGTAAGATTATCGAAAACTAAATATTTTACGAGATATTTTATTTTTTATATCAAAAGATCAAGATATAAAATAACTTGAAAAATACTTAATGAAAAAATACTTTATTAGAGTGTTTTGAAAAGGCTTCGACAAGGGCTATAAGAATATGCAATAAAAAATAGAGGTTTCAATTTAAAAAATTCAATGTGATCTTAATAAAACCTTACCAATGCCACCCAAGATCTGACTAATATTCCTATCTTCTTTCCCCCTCAGAACCAAACAACTTTTGTCAAGAAAGTTTTATTCTAAAACTTACAGGTTTTGAGATATTTGCCTGTTAATATTAAAAAGACTCACCCTGTATAAGGGTGCGAACCCATGCAGCGGAATAGCGTAACGCAGAACGAGAGCAAAGCCAATCACAAACGTTCTGCAGTTTTCGTTACGCTCGCGATTGGTTCCGCTCTCGCTCCACGTTATGCTAATCCGCTGCATGAGTTCGCATCCTAAGGGAGTTAGCGATCTAGTAATTTATAGAAGTCTGTGACTTGGAACCATGGACATACAAATATCCATACTTGGAGCCTCTTCGATCAAAAGTGACGTACAAACTGTAAATTAGGCCGGTATTCATAGTCCGTTCTTATATTCAAGATCGTCTTAAATGTGGTCTTGGATCGTCTTAAGATCTCATTCAACCAATGAAATGGCCGCTTAGCATCTTAAGATCGTACTTAAGACGATCTTGAATATAAGAACGGACTCTAAATACCGGCCTACAAGCCGTATTACACTACGGGTTGCGGACTCGGTTGCGGTTGGGGTTACGATTGTTGGTTGCGGATTGACCAACCAGAGCAAAGCAGCTTGCCGGTTGATTGGTCAATCCGCAACTGTCAACCGTAACCCCAACCGCAACCAAGCCCGCAACCCGTAGTGTAATACGGCCTTAAGCCCGTATCAGAGTACGCATTGAAGATTGAGATTCAAGATTCAAGATTGAAATTTGACCAATCAGGACAAAGAAATTTTAGTCCCTTTTGTTCTGATTAGTCAAATTCCAATCTTTAATCTTTAATCTTCAATTTTCAATGCGTAGTCTGATTCGGGCATAACAGAGTCTGGCCCATCGACATATAGTACTGGACGGAGTATGCGGCAAGATTTCTTTGTTCTTTCGTATTGACCTAGAAAGAGAGAAGTAGATGTGTGGGCACGGTTCTCTCATTCTATTCTTGTTTCATTGATTGAGTTTTGTCTAAGGAGAAGGGGAACAGTACTGTATTCTTATAAGTTGGGAACATCCTTAACCTTATTGCTACTTATAAGTGTGTAACGTATATGAACATAACATATAAAAGTGATAATATTATATATTAGGTCTACCAGAAAGTTATGTCCGTTTTTGGAATAAAACAAAATACAAATTTTTATTACCGTCAATAAACTTTATTAAATAATGTAATTGCCATTATTATTAATGATTTCTTGCCAGCGTGAGGGCAATTTGTATATCCCATTTTCGAAAAATGTTTTATCTTTTGATGCGAAAAATTGAACCAGTGCTTGTTTGATATCTTCTTCATTTTTGAATTTCTTGCCCCTCAAAAAATTTTGTAAGGACAAAAACAAGTGATAGTAGGAGGGTGCTAAGTCCGGGGAATATGGTGGATGCGACAGAATTTCCCAGCCTAGTTCTGCAATTTTTTTACGAGTCCCCAAAGCAGCATGTGGCCTGGCATTATCATGATGCAGTATGATGTTCTTCCTATTGAACATCGCCGGCCTCTTTTCTTGGACTGCTGTATTTAAATTATCCAGATGCTGACAATACTTCTCCGAATAATAGCAATTACATTATTTAATAAAGTTTATTGACGGTAATAAAAATTTGTATTTTGTTTTATTTCAAAAACGGACAGAACTTTCCGGTAGACCTGATATGTTACAAATAATTAGTAATATAATGTCTGCCTGTTCATTGTCCAAACCAAATGGGTTAGACAAAGATGTATAAAATTTTGAGATGCTTCATGGCCCCATAGCTTTATGAGCCGCTACTACCCACACATCATCTTGTCTCTTTCTACGTCTGTTAACACGATTTCGGTTCCATGCTCCGTCCAGTACTATATGTCGATAGTCTGGCCTAGAGTCCTATATAATCAGAGTAGCGACATCGTTACCCCCTCCATGCCTCCCATGATCGCCATGTTGGTCTCGCAGCTGCCCATTTGTAATTAAAAATGTCTTAGAGATATTTAAAATGTTTTTTTTTAGAAAATAACATTACTTGGCGTTAGGACGCTACCGCGTCGCTTGACAAATATACTTTTTTCTCACTTACGTTACGCCGGTTGCGGTTAGTTGGCACGTAGGATTCATTACGGGACCAACATAGGGCGTGTTCCACTTAATGACCGCAATGCTCGCGAGCATCATCTGTCTTTGTTTAACTTTCGGTGAACAACAAAGATGAAATGATACCGTGAGCGTTGCGGTCATTAAGTGGGACGAGCCCATGGCGGTCAGCCAATCAGCAAGCAGAACGCCATTGTCGTTTCTCTAATTATATAGGACTCTAGTCTGGTCATACGATAGCAACTTTTGATTGGTCCGTCATTTTTTGGCAACTGTCGCTGATATTTGAATGGAAATGGCAATAACAGTAAATTGTCGCAATAGAAATTGAAAATATACGTGGTAAAAACAATACATACTGTTGCGTCCGCGCGTCGACTTCGATAATACTCGAACACGCGCGACACAAACGGCACTCGCGTACCGCGACGTAAATGATTAACACTCTTTTAAAGGAACAAAAGGAACTTTAATAATAACACAGAACACACAATTGAACAAGGAACACAGAACGGGTAATAACGGTATTCGTATCTCAAATATGTCCGCACGGAATGACATCCGTCGCGAGACTCCAGATGGCCGATCTCTCCCAAGATGTCCGACGTTGTTTAACAACAACGCTTAGCAACGTTCTCCCGGAGACGAATACAGCAGATTCATGAATAACCGCCTTAGACGACCCGCAGGGACGCAACAATACATAAGAATTTTCACTGTATAGAAAACGTGTGAAGAGTCAACAGTTTGAGTAAGAAAATAAAAGGAGACAAAAAAGAAAGAACAAAAATATTACAACAATAGTAATTTATTGTATTAAGACATGTATATTTAAAAAAAACACTGTAGAATATATAATAAACTATATAACTATATAATATAGAAATATAGAATATATAATAACAAACAAAATATTTTTGTTGGTTTCATAAATCATTGGAAAAACAAGACATATTAAGACATTAGGAAAAGATATTATGCATAACCATAAATTTGCTATCATATCTATATTTACTAAGCATAGTAATTTTTCTCTGATAATCGCAAAACAACAAATCTTTTAAGAATTTTGGAATATAATTGATGACAATTTAAAATGTGATCAGCAGGTACATCACTAAATTTAGATGCAGTACTGTCATGCGTATGCGTCCGTTTAAAGTAAGATGGCATATATTTCTTTCTCTCTCGCAGAATTTTGCCAAAACTGTCAAGTTGACCAGACTCTGTAAAGCCCGTATCAGTCTACGCATTGAAAATGGAAGATTGAAGATTAAAGATTGGAATTTGACTAATCGGAACAAAAAGGACTAAAATTTCTTTGTTCTGATTGGTCAAATTTCAATCTTGAATCTTGAATCTCAATCTTCAATGCGTAGTCTGATACGGGTTTTAGAGGGACTCTATTGTGTGACGTCCCGTCATTTTTCGAAACCATATTTTAACTAATAATTAAGTACCGCTTCTATTTTTGCATATACCTACGGAATATAAAACAATTATTTAACCATTTGCTTTTATTTCAGTTATTATATAATCAATTTCATTAATTGTTTATTGTTCTAGTTCCATATGGTTATTTAACTTACAAGGAACATGTCACAATTGTCCGGAACCGATTTGGTTTTCTTTGAAATATGTTGTTAAACACAAAAATTTAAGAGACATGTATTTTTTTATATGTGTCCATTTTCATGTTTACAGGGTAAAACACCTCTTTGAAGAAAAACGGTGTTTTCTTTTGGGGTCAAATATCGTCGAAACTATAAGAGATAGAAAAAAATTGTTAAACGAAAGTTTAACGGCTTGAAGAGTACTTTAAAGTTATAAGAAAAAAATTTTTCATTTTTATTTTTTTTTTAAACCCCCACTACCCAAAATTTTTTTTACCGCATTAATGGTTTATTTTTTCCCAAATTCAACCATGTATAATAAAGTTACATTACAAAATATCATTTTTGAGAATTAATTATAAACGCCTCCGTATATACGCTATCCGTGCTCATCCGTGCTATGTGTGTAAGTAATTATCATCGAAACAATAAGATACATAAAAAAATTTTTTAAGTAAAATTTTTATAGTTTTCTATGTATTTTATAACTGTATATAAAGGGTGCGGCATTTATAGTGACGCGGGCATATTTTACGGAAACGAAGTGAGATATCAAAAAATGTTTCAGACAAAAGTTGCATGGTTTCGAGGGGGCCACATGATAAAAATATGGATTTGACCTTAAGTGGTCTTTTCAAGGTGAGGTCAATGTGGTCGATGTTTTCTTAAATGGAACTCCTCATTTTTTATTACATATTCTTGTAGCTTACCTCGAGAGCTTTCCAAAACACTATAATAAAGTATTTTTTCATTAAGTACTTTTTGAGTTATTTTATATTTTATTATGACATATTTTGATATAAAAAATAAAATATCTCGTAAAATATTTAGTTTCCGATAATCTTACCGTAATACTTTTATGTACAGAATAATGAGACATAAAAGTATTACGGTAAGATTATAAAAAACTAAATATTTTACGATATATTTTATTTTTTATATCAAAATATGTCATAATAAAATATAAAATAACTCAAAAAGTACTTAATGAAAAAATACTTTATTATAGTGTTTTGAAAAGCTCTCGAGATAAGCTACAAGAATATGTAATAAAAATGGGGAGTTCCATTTAAAAAAACATCGACCACATTGACCTCACCTTGAAAAGACCACTTAAGGTCAAATCCATATTTTTATCATGTGGCCCCCTCGAAACCATGCAACTTTTGTCTGAAACATTTTTTGATATCTCACTTTGTTTCCGAAAGATATGCCCGCGTCACTATAAATGCCGCACCCTGTATACAGGGTGATTCAAAACAACCTTCTGTCCTTACAATGTCATATACTTGACTCAATTCTAAGACGATTTTTCCTTTGCTAAAATTCTTTCCGAGGCTTAGTTTTCAAATTATAAGCCAAAATAGTTAACGAATTACGGGCCGCGTACGCGAGGCAGGCAGGGGCGGCGCAACTCACCGTCCGATGCTGGTGAGAGAGAACGCGCGCGCGTAGAACGCGCGCGCGTATACACACACATACACATTCTCTCTCTCTCTCCCTTTCTCTCTCTCTCTCTCTCTCTCTTACACCCATCGCGTGTAGCAAACAGCTGATCGTACACACGTTCTCTCTCTCTCTCTCTCTTTCTCTGTCTTTCTCTGTTATACCCATCGCATGTAGCAAACAGTTGATCGCAGCGAGCGCTTCACGTAATCACCAGCATCGGACGGTGAGTTGCGCCGCCCCTGCCTGCCTCGCGTACGCGACCCGTAATTCGTTAACTATTTTGGCTTATAATTTGAAAACTAAGCCTCGGAAAAAATTTTGGCAAAGGAAAAATCGTCTTAAAATTGAGTCAAATATATGACATTGTAAGGACAGAAGGTTGTTTTGAATCACCCTGTATATTGTATAATAAAATTTTCAAAAAATTTAATAATTTTTAAAATACCCCCAGCCTTGTTATTATTTCTTTAACATTTAATTTCTTGGTAAATATGCATAAAGTGGGCAACCTCACGGATGACCTTGACCTTGACATATATTGCCAAGGTCATCGTCCTAAGTGACCTTGACCTTGAAAAAAGTGGCGGTCACGAGCCGTTCAAAAGTTATTAACAAAGAAAGATTACTAAAGTTGGCTTCAAAGGATTATAATGCATAAGATTTTTGATTAGTGGTTGACCTTAGAAAAAGGTAAAAACAATTTTTTATATATTGCTATTCATCCGAAGATATATTTAATGACACATTAGGTGAAATGGGAAACATTTTTTCTATTGCACGGAAGAAAGCTTCTATTCGCTGAGAAAATTCAAAATTGCGTTTGAACTAACCTAACTCAAACCAAATTTTAGTTTTAAATCAGAAATAGGTTTGGGTTAAGTTATATCTCCCGGAAGCGGAGCCCCCCGTAGGGGAGGCGGAACCCACTGCGTTCACGCATACACTTTTCCATCCACACAACAATTGTGGGGTGGACCTCGCTTCGCGTTGTAAAGTATATGCGTGGACACAGTGGGTTCCGCCCCCCTTACGGGGGGCTCCACTTCCGGAAGATATAATCTAACCTAAACCAAATTTTAGCTTTAAACCAGAAATAGGTTTGGGTTAGGTTATATCTTCCGGAAGTGGAGCCCCCCCCGTAGGGAGGGGGGCGGAACCCACTGTGTTTACGCATACACTTTCCCATCCACACAACAATTGTGGGGTGGACATCGCTTCGCGTTGTAAAGTATATGCGTGGACACAGTGGGTTCCGCCCTCCCTACGGGGGAGCTCCACTTCCACAAGACATAACCTAACCCAAACCTATTTCTAATTTAAAACTAAAATTTATGCTTTTGCTTATGCTTATATTAATGTTTCATAACTTTTAAACGGATCGTGACCGCCACTTTTTTCAAGGTCACTCAGGACGATGACCTTGACAACATATGTCAAGGTCAAGGTCATCCGTGAGGTTGCCCACTTTATGCATATTTACCATTGGATCTTTAAGAAATGAGCAAAAAGATCACTATATGTGTTGCAACGCTTGCAGCTCTTCGCCCCGTACGACACAAATGATATTTCTAGCATTACAGATTATAAAGAATATTAAGAGTTATGATAGTTTTTATTATTTCTCCTTAAAGTTATTAAAACTTTTGTTTTTTATCCATCTCTGTATATTATTTCCTTATAATATCTTAAGATTATTCTTTTACAACTATTTTCGTTCTTAAGCTCTTATTTTTTTATAGAGTCACCTCTTATATTCTTTTATTTAATGTTATAATTCATTTTAAAAATACAATACTTATTTCAAAAGTTCATTGAATTGCTCAACAATATCACCTTTAAAAAATTTATAATATGTCACGATTGTGATACGAGATATATGACCTTGATTTTAGAAGATTATCTCTCATATCAGAATTGTGACATATCACAAATGTCTTAATTCTCTGAAAATTTGTGATATGTATACGTAAACTTATATATCTTATCTTATGTTATAATTCAAGATAAGTATAAGTCAAGATAAGTATAAATGGACAGTATAAATATCTTCATGTAGCAGCCTTATATTCACAGTCAATACAGTCTTTTTGTTATAATCATATCTGTGCAATTTGTTAAACTGTTTTTATATATTACAATAGAAAGCAAAGTTTAACATTTTTGGAAATGATTATCAATCCGCTTAATGTTGTTAGACTTTTATTGGTGTCAATAAATTCAATATATCTAACAGAAACGCCAGTAACTGAAGCAGAAATAGAATTCAAAGAAAATATACAAAAATTATTACTGGATAGTGTTTTTCATTATATTAGGTGTACAAATAAGTTTCCGCCGTTTTTATCAAAAATTGGGCATTTATTGTGAAAGAACGGAACCTAATGTTTTATTTGAAGTATTGTCCATCGCTTGCCACTACTTTTTCCCATCTTTCTTTCCGCGTCGGAAGAATGCTTCATCTTTTGAGGCTATCCACGAATCGACCCAATTTTTGGTATCTTCATATGATGTGAAGTGTTGCTCAGACAGGCCATGCGCCATCGATCTAAACATGTGGAAATCAGAAGGAGCAATGTCTGGTGAATACGGCGGGTGGGGTAAAACTTCCCAATTGAGTGTTTCCAAATAGGTTTTGACCGGCGCCGCAACATGTGGACGAGCATTATCATACAGGAGAATAACTTTGTCGTGTCTGGAGTAGTGGACGCGCTTTTCCTTGAGTGCTCGACTCAATCTCATCAATTGTGTTCGGTAGACAGCCCCAGTAATGGTTTCGTTCGGTTTGAGCAACTCATAATACACGACACCAAGCTGATCCCACCAAATGCATAACAAGAGTTTTTTTCCATGAATATTTGGCTTAGCTGTAGATGTTGAAGCATGGCCAGGTGGTCCCCATGATTTCTTCCTTTTTGGATTATCATAGTGGATCCATTTTTCATCACCAGTGACTATACGGTGCAGAAAACCCTTTCGTTTATGCCTGGCAAGCAGCATTTCACATGTGAATAATCGGCGTTCAACGTTTCTCGGCGTCAGTTCATATGGAACCCAATTTCCTTGTTTTTGAATCAATCCCAATGATTTCAACCGATGTGAAATTGCTTGTTGAATCACTCCCAATGTAAGTGCAAGTTCTTCTTGCGTTTGGCACGAATCTTGATCCAATAATGCTTCCAATTCCGCGTCTTCATACACTTTCGGCCTTCCGCTACGTTCTTTGTCTTCGATGTCAAATTCACCGTTTTTAAACTTTTGAAACCACTCACGACAACTTCTCTCACTTAAGGCAGCCTTACCATATGCTTCTACAAGCAATCGATACGCCTCAGCTGCAGATTTCTTCAAATTGAAGATGTAAATTAAAAGTTCCCGCAAACGACGCTTATTCGGCTCAAAACTCGACATTTTCGCACACAAAAGAATATATTATACTGATAAAAAATCACTAATATTTTAAGGTTATGTTATTGACTGATGTCCAATCGTACGATAAGGACGTTTTACATCTGACAATTTTAACCATAATTTACTGGTGGCGCCAACTTTTGTCAAACGGCGGAAACTTATTTGTACACCTAATAATTGGGTGGAAATAACGGAAGAAATATATCTTGATTATGAAGAACCTTATAAATTACATAGTTTTGAAATATAATAATTGAAGATGACGAAGAAGTATGGAGTGAAGATAATTTAAATTCTCATCCTTAAAGTTCGAATGATGATGCAGATTTTGACAATTCTTATAAAAGATGAGCTGTTGAGTATTGGCAAAATTGGGATATTAATGAAAGAAATAATGACAAAAAAAGAATCGTTCTCTAAAAGTAATGCAACGTAAATTTAGAAGAGTTTCATCTAAACGTCAGTTAAGGCGATAGGAAGAACAATTACAATCAGGTGGAAGTCGTATAGAAAAATAATCTTACATCTACAAATTTATGTATGATATATTTAGTGCAGCTATTGAATCAGGATTCATAGTTCATGATATTGATCTAAAAAGATGGGGTTTATAAGCTCAAGAAGAAATAGGAAATTTAAATCCTGTATTTAAAGCATTTCACATTTGGATATCAAGATTCAAAATGTCCCACCGAATTGTTTCAAGAAAAGTTACAAAGTTTGTCACTAGAAAAACATTGGAAGATTCCGTTAATTCGCAAAAATCAATTGATGAGTTTCTGAAAACAGTAAAACCTCTTATTGAACAGTTTGGATCTAAAAATATTTATATTTCAGATCAAAATGCTTTCCAATTGGAAATTCATTCTGAAAGATCATTGTCTAATCAAGGAGTAAAGACAGTAGAACGTGTCGTGCAATCTATATCATCAACAACCCATTCATACACGATACAACCAATAATATCCTGTAATGGCAATTTACTGTCATCTTTATTTATTGTATTAAAAGAAGCGGCAAAAGTCTCGAAGTTGGGCCTATACGCCGATGACCTTGACCTTGACATATATTATCAAGGACATGATCCTGAGTAACTTTTCTTTATAACTTAATCGGCGGTCATTGTTTATTAAAAAGTTATTAACAAATAAAGTTTGAAAATATACCCGTTTCGATAAATCTTTACATTAGCATCATCAATTCCGATTTGCCTCAAAATTTACATAGATTACAAAACCTACTGATTTAAAACTAAAATTTGGTTTGGGTTAAGTTATCTCTTCCGGAAGTGGTGCCCCCCGTAGGGGGGCGGAACCGACTGCCTCCACGCATATACTTTACAACGCGAAACAAGGTTAATCCACAATTCTCATGTGGATGGGAAAGTGTATGCGTGGATGCAGTGGGTTCCACCCCACTTTAAAAAAAATGCACTGTGTTATCTACCGCAAGGTGGTGTGGAAACGATAGCATAATACTTCCTATCAGAGTTGGGCAAAAATGTAATCTAATTAACAATTACAAATTTCAATTACAATGTAATTCTTAATGCAATTAATAATTACATTTTATAATCGTAACAATGTAATTGTTTGCAATAATTAACGATTCTAAAATGTAATAATTAATTGCATTAAGAATTAATGTAATTGAAATTTGTGATTGTTAATTAGATTACATTTTTGCCCAACTCTGCTTCCTATGCCGCGCGCGCGAGAAAAAGAAAGAAAGAGAGAGAGAGAGAGAGAATAGTTCGAGATGCGTGGCTTCAGCGTTCGCTCGTACGTAGCCGTATACAGCGCTCCTCCCACCGCTTCGCCGCGCACCGAGCAACGCCTGAGTAGGAAGTCTCTTCTCGCCGCGCGCTTGTGTAAGGCATGGATTGGCCCATCTTTTAAATTAATTTCTTAATAATTATTACGAAAATCGCAAAATGGTAAAGGACTTTTCTTCTCGGTTTCATGTGCTCTACCTGCACATGGCGGGTGATCCGCGGATTATGGGACACCCTGTATTTGCACAGTATTGTTCTCGAGAATTGTAAAAAACTTGTTTTTTTCTATATTAAATATAGCAGATGTTGTATCGCATCCGCTGAATATATGGAGGAACAGTATATTATCTGCTGCTGCTTCTCCATACAGAAAACTTTGAGAAGAATACAATTTTCCTGGAATTTTTCCTTTACCTGACTTTTTAAAATAAATATTTGAATGGATCTTGCTAATCCTATCAATAAAATCAGATCTATGTCTTGATCAATGATGAACAAAATTGTATGATGAGGATATGTTGATGGCAGAAATAAATAAAGACAAAAATTGACGAGACATTGTCCTTCACTGGGATCAACGAAGAAATCGAATTAAATGACAACTATGAGATTTCTTCTACGATTACAGAAGAAATAGATGTCGATTAATCTGGACCATCAAAATGGAACTGTTCCCAATAATTTAAAAATATATTGCAAATGTGGATTAGAGAGGCCTACTGGGAATACCACATTAAAAAAAAACGCACTGATAACTCTATCTCATGGTGGTGTGGAAATTAGTTGATAGTTAATTTATGATATAATCGATAGTCGACAATGTCAACATACAATCGATAACATTCAAAAATTCGAGTAAAAACAAGTATTTTCAAAAATTTGCAGAATATTGTCCGCTTTTACGCCGCTATAGGTCAGAAACAAGCAATTTCAAAAATTTGCAGAATATTGTCCGCTTTTACGCCGCTATAGGTCAGAAACAAGCATTTCAAAAATTCGCAGGATGTTGTCCGCTTTTACGCCGTTGTAGGTCGGAAACTATCCAATCTAATGAAAAAAGTTTTAGACACAAGTTGTAGGAAATTTCCTCTTCTATAATATTGATAATAACTATTTTTGTCATAGGACCAACCAAAAAAAAGATATTACGAAAAAAACGTTTTTTCGCCCCATTTTTCCAATATGGCGGCGCGAGCGGCGACACGCCAAGGTTGAAAGCTCAGAAAATTATTTAGGACACAAAACTACGTGATTCTGTAAAATTTCAAAACTCCCGGATTTAATGTAATCAAATCGCCTTTTTTCGTCTTTATTGACTGGGCTATACCAAAACTGCGAAATATAAGAATAATAGCCAAGGTTAAATTGTGCTAATATACATCTGCAAGTAATTTAAAACTTTTGCGATGCATCAGGGCTGAGAGGACATCACCCCAAGGTGTGAGATTTAGCCGAATATGCAGCGTAATATAAATTTTTCAAGCGCCGATGTGCGGCTGCTTCGCGATGACTCTAGATGTCAAGTCCAAAATGTACAAAATCGTGAAATATAAGGACTTACAAAAGTAAAAAAAAGTACGCCAAGTACTTATAAGTATAAAAATATCCTTTGTGTACGCAACAAAAAGGTTAAAAATATATTTACTTCTAAAAAATAACATCTAAAAAGATTTTTCCCTAAAAAATAAAAAACCCCTAAAAAATGAAAAATAAAAACTAAATATGAAATCAATAATTAATTAGCCAAGTATATAGAAGCAGTTCAGTTTGTGAGAATTTGCAATTTGAAATAATATTTGTCATAAAATCAATCTTGCATCTGGGAAAATATTATAGATTTTCTCGAAAAAATTTAAATGCATTTTATTTTTATTAAAAAATTACACTATTATGCCCCTCCCAAATAAATATTTTGTGTAATATATAAAATAGCACTATTATATTGCGGATTTTATTACAAATAGTAAATCATAAAACTACTTCAGTGCTGGGATTTACTTGCACATTTCGGCCCGATTCCGTGGCTCACGCCTATTGCCCCCCACTCCTCGCTCGCGTGTTAACAACGAGTCGCCAGATACGCATAACTAAGGAGCGCAACGCTACGTCTCAGGAGCGTCCGCATGTAAGAATGCCTAAATGCCCTAGCCCTAAATATAATGATAAGACTTATTAAATCAATATATTATATATTCCGTTTATATAATTTACATATTTTTGTGATACTTTATTCAAAGTTTTCTCTTAACCCGATTTACAATTATATCAATTTATAACGTTAAAACATATGTAATTTATTTTCGCGTACATTAAAATCATATTATCGATAATGTCGAAAAATATACTCGTAATATATAATTATAATATAGAACGATTGCAATATAATTATAATATAATTATAATTGCGAGACAGTAGATTTCCACATCACCCATGAGGTACTATTGTTAATGCGTTTTTTTTTTAAGTGGTTTTCCTAGTAGGCCTATTCCACTAAAGAAGAATAATCCGTTCGCGTACATATATATATATGGAAAGGAAAGATTATATTAAAGATGAAAAAATAAAAGAAAAAAAGAAGAGAACAATCGCGTAAACATTAATTTAATTTTCTAAGCCGTTTATGTGAATTTACAAGGGATAAAATATCTACGGGAATATTAGATCAGTGCTGGGATTTATGTCCAAATATAATAATAAGACAATACTTTTCTAAATGCACCGCGAAAATTCTCAAAATTAAAAGTTTTTCTTCAATATTTTATATTTCATTGATATAAAATATTGAAGAAAAACTTTTAATTATAGAAGAGTATTGTCTTATTATTATATTTGGACATTCTTATATACGGACGCTCCTGAGACAAAGCGTCGTGCTCCTTAGTTACGCGTATCTGGCGACTCGTTGCTAACGTACGAGCGGAGAGTGGGGGGCAATAGGCGTGAGCCACGGAATCGGGCCGAAATGTGCAAGTAAATCCCAGCATTGTATTAGATGAACTAGAGCGCGTCAACGAAGATAATGATGCATCGCTCAAACAACAACGTTTATCTGTTTTCGTATATTTTAATTTTGAAAAAGAACATTTACATAAATACGTAGAGTCGAACATAGAAATAATTTGAAGACCAAATTTTATAAGTTCGGGATACTTTGATGAATCTAAAATCTTAAAGAATTCAACACCTTTTTCTGGCCGCGGTTTAAGAGACAGATCATTTTGCAAATCGCAAAGTTCTGCCTGAAGTTCTACATTTTGTTTTTCAATCGGAACAAAAAGAGGATTCTCAAAAAGAATTAGATCTTTTCTAAGTAATTCGAAATCATTAAATCGCGTATCAAACTGGGTTATTAAAGAATTAATTAAATGAAGTTGTTTTTTAAAATTACAATCTTTGCTTCTATTCTTCAAAAAGAATTTGGCAAGATGAATAAAAGTGAAAACTATCTTTTTCTCAATGATTTTAGAATAATAGTAATTTTCTACGGAATGAGTCGATATGACTAACTAAGTCTGATATCATATTATGATAAGAAATGGGAGAATAATTTTTTCGCATTTATTCGTAATAGAACAGTTTGTCTTTTATGTGGTTATAAACCTTCTCATGTTAAAAAATTTTTGATCGAAAGACTTTATAGAAATAAACATTTCAATGAATATGCAAAATATAACTGTAATGAAAAGATTAATTTAATAAATAGTTTAAAATTAGTATATGAAGAAGGTTATAGTGATAGTACAAATTTTGAAATCGATAATAATGCTGCATCTTCCGAAAAAGCAGTCACTGCATCATATGCTATTTTACATTTAATCGTTAAACATTCTAAGCCGTTTACTGAAGGTGAATTTGTAAAGGAATGCCTCATAGAAGCTGTAAAATCATTTGGAAATTCTTTAACTCTTGCAGAAACTGCTAGTATACCGTTAAATAAAAAAACAGTAGCAGCAAGAGTTACATACATCGCTTCTTCCATAGAAGAAAAATTGAAATATTTATTAGCAACGTGCTCGTATTTTTCGTTGTGTCTCGATGAAAGTACCGATAATCATGTGAGCCAGTTAAGTATTTTTGCTCGAATCGTACAAAACGATTTTTCATGTGTCGAGGAGCTTTTAAATTTCGTACCATTACATGGCACAACAACCGGGATAGATATTTTTAGAGCCGTTGAATAAACCTTAGAAAAATTTAATATCGATTTTTCTAAATGTTCGGCTATCGTAACTGATGGCGCGAAAGCAATGACAGGTTCGAAAATTGGATTCTTCGGCCAAATAAAGCAGCGAAATTTAAAATTCCTCCTTATTCATTGTATAATTCACCAAGAAGCATTATGTGGGAAAGCGATTAAATTGTGTACCGCAATGCAGATAGTTACTAAAATTATTAATGCAATAAAAGGCGGACACAAATTTCTGAATCACAGAACGTTCCAATTCTTTCTCGAAGAGCATAATGCAATTTATACAGATATACCTTTACATTCCGAAGTTCGATGGCTTAGCGCAGGGAAATGTCTAGAGAAATTCTTTGCAATAAGAAAAGAAATCTTACTTTTCTTGCAAGAAATGTCTGTAAATTATGACGAATTCAAATCCTTTTTCGAAGACCTAGATTTTCTTTTTGAGTTAGCTGTTATTACAGATTTAACTTCCCATTTAAATAATTTAAATTTGAAGCTGCAAAAGGCCAACCAAATGATATCAGACTTAGTTAGTCATATCGACTCATTCTGTAGAAAATTACTATTATTCAAAAATCATTTAAAAAAAGATAGTTTTCACTTTTAACCATCTTGCCAAATTCTTTTTGAAGAATACGGCAAAGATTGTAATTTTAAAATACAACTTCATTTAATTAATTCTTTAATAACCCAGTTTGATACGCGGTTTAATGATTTCGAATTACTTAGAAAAGATCTAATTCTTTTTGAGAATCCTCTTCTTGTTCCGATTGAAGAACAAAATGTAGAACTTCAGGCAGAACTTTGCGATTTGCAAAATGATCTATCTCTTAAACCGCGGCCAGAAAAAGGTGTCGAATTCTTTAAGATTTTAGATTCATCAAAGTATCCCGAACTTATAAAATTTGGTCTTCGAATTTTTTTTATGTTCGGCTCTACGTATTTATGTGAATGTTCTTTTTCAAAATTAAAATATACGAAAACAGATAAACGTTGTTGTTTGAGCGATACATCATTATTTTCGTTGATGCGCTCTAGTTCATCTAATATTCCCGTAGATATTTTATCCCTTGTAAATTCACATTAATGAATATAATAGATCTGTTATATTGTATTTTTCCATCTGTCAGAATGCTATTTGGTATATATATTTGACAGAAGAAATTTATATTAAAACTGATATTATTCATTATTTTGTTCTTTTTAGTATCGATACAAGGATTCGTTTACAATAGACATGTTGTCGCAGACTTTGTCAAAATCTGAACAGTTTGAAAAATTTTTCTAGTTCCATTGAAAACTAAATGTATTTATAAATTTATTATAAAAAATCATAAATTATTAAAAAAAAAAGATAGAAATAGAAATAAAATATAAATAGAAATTTATAAGACTTAATTGCACACACAAACTGTGTTTCACCAATATTACTTAAACCTATAATTGCATATGATGCATGACAAATAACTATATGATGACAATCCTTTAACAAATGCATTTGAATACACTGGATTTCTTTTTACATCTTTCGTTTTTTATATAATCCCTAAAAACTTACCTTTTTAAAAAAAGGTAAAAAAAAAGCGCCAAGTACACGCGCCATGTGAAAAAATGTTACACAAAAAAGTGTTATTTTTTTAAAATTAAAAAAACTGCTCTACAAAATAATGTTATTTTAACTCTATACAAAACAGTGTTATTTTAATGTGAAAAACTGTATTTATATATATTTATAAAATAGTGTTATTTTAAATTATTGAAAATAAAAACTTATAAAAATATTTTAACCCAAAAAAATGGTACAAATATATCCTACAAAAATAATGATATCAACAACTTGCGCCAACTGAAAATAAAAATTAAACAAATATTTTAACCGAAAACAGTTGTACAAAATAGCTGTTTTAATTTCTTACAAAATAATAATATTATAAAGTTGCACTAACTAATTAACATTTATGCTATATATATAAAATTTATTTATTTCCAATATGAAAAGAAAAGATATATCCAAAAATACGAAACACAGAAAACAAAATAAAAAATTGATAGAAAAATTAAAACTTAGAAATTAATATAAAAAATTAAAAATCTATACAAAAATTAAAAATTAATACAAATAAAAAAAAGAAAAAATTCTAATTAAAAAAACTTGGCGCTGCTAACTTTCAAAGTATATCTTAAAACCAATAAATAATAAATTTAATTTAGATCTAAATTTAATTTTATAGAAATATATTTAACTTAGTTACATCAATAACTACAATGTAAATGTATTAAAGAATATTAATTTTAGCATATTGTTTAGTTTAGCAGCGCCAAGTTTTTTTAATTAAAATTTTTTCTTTTTTTTTATTGTATTAATTTTTAATTTTTGTATAGATTTTTAATTTTTTATATTAATTTCTAAGTTTTAATTTTTCTATCAATTTTTTATTTTGTTTTCTGTGTTTTGTATTTTTGGATATATCTTTTCTTTTCATATTGGAAATAAATAAATTTTATATATATAGCATAAATTTTAATTAGTTAGCGCAACTTTATAATATTATTATTTTGTAAGAAATTAAAACAGCTATTATGTACAACTGTTTTCGGTTAAAATATTTGTTTAATTTTTATTTTCAGTTGGCGCAAGTTGTTGATATCATTATTTTTGTAGGATATATTTGTACCATTTTTTTGGGTTAAAATATTTTTATAAGTTTTTATTTTCAATAATTTAAAATAACACTATTTTATAAATATATATAAATACAGTTTTTCACATTAAAATAACACTGTTTTGTATAGAGTTAAAATAACATTATTTTGTAGAGCAGTTTTTTTAATTTAAAAAAAATAACACTTTTTTGTGTAACATTTTTTCACATGGCGCGTGTACTTGGCGCTTTTTTTTTTACCTTTTTTTAAAAAGGTAAGTTTTTAGGGATTATATCATTCTTTTTTGTAGTATATGTTAAACATCTTAAAATAAATAAGCAAAGAACCCGCCACCACCCCCGTCATATTTTATCAAAATGCAACGGTCTTCTTTGCTTACTATAAATATCTAGATCAAACTTCTTAGCTCTTATTGTAAAAATAACGGATAATTACAAATCAGCATGTCATTCAAAATATATATTTATTCACAATCTATTCTCAATCCATTGATGAATAATTGTTGCTGCTTATTTAGTTCATCATTAAATATAAAAATAAAACGGAAGAGGTGAGTTATACAATTCTAGTTTTAATAGTAAGGATAAAAAATAAAAACAATTTATTGCAGATTTATATAAATATTTTCACATGTAATTCACAAATAATACAGAATATGAAGCATTGTTCATGAAATTGCTGATACATTACGAGACATTCTTTTATATGGGACTGATCGAAATACAATTATTAAATAATTAAGTATTAATCATAAGTTTGATATTATAAAAATGTATTTTTAATAAAGAATTTTTTATATAAATGCTTCTTTATTTTATAATTTCCAATATATACTATTTATTAGCAATTTTTTGTAAAAATATTATATAAACATTTTTAGCACCTCTAGGCCACTGCCTTTTTTTAATTTGCGCATCATCAGCTTCGACCCAAATATTAGATATTCCTTCTCTACATATACTTATATAATGACCTTCATCAATACGTGAACCATGATGAAGTATAGCATTCATCGTCTTATACAATTGTCCAGCTATTAATACTTTAGTTGTTGGAACAGCACATAAGTTAAATTTGTCTGTTGCTTTCATTAATTTATCATTCTGTGATGAAAATAATATTAAATGAATAACAACTATCTCTCTGTTGTCAATGTTATTTCATTTTTAAGTATTATATCAATTCCAGTACAATGTTCACATGATTCATTGTGTGATTGATACCAATGTGAAAATGTAACATTTAATAAATCATTAAGAGTATAACTTTTCTTTTTCAAATTATTAACAGGAATCGAAATAATAATATTATTATCAACAATAGTTTTTGTATTACCACAAGTTTTGCACCGCGTAGTAGAAGTTACTTGATATTCTATTAAACTCTTTATACAATCATATTTTTCGCAAAGAGCTATAAGAAAATCAACGCATTTCGTTTTGCAGCGCTTGAAAAATATTCTCCTAAACATTGTCGTATTACATATGTATTTAAATTGCTCATTCCATTTTCATATCGATGCATTAATATACGTAAAACATCTGATATATCGCAATTAAACAATTGCTGTCTAATGACATTTAAATGCAATAAACATTGCAATACCGCATTTGCATAGCATGAAATTTCGTCTGTATTTTGGAAACCATGTATAACCCAAGCAGTATTTTGTCGAACTTTTTCATGTGATTTTTGGACAGAAGTAATTACTTTTGGTAATGCCCATAGAACATCTTTTATTTTGCGATAACGCTCTTTTGAAACGGTAATCATTTCTGCTTTGGGTTTATGTATCCCTTTTAGACGATTATATTCGATGATAGCTTCTTTGCTAGCTATTACCGATGAAGGATCGTAATTAATCAAATGTAATCCTTCTAGAGATGTTACTCGCGACAATGCAACGTAAATTTGGCCACAATTAAATACAGAATTACCAATGTCCATAATAGCACTTTGCAAACTCAATCCTTGGCTTTTATGAATAGTGATGCCATAACTCAAGATAATGGAAATTGTTTTCTGATAACATAAGCTCTATCAATCACTTCAAATTTAACACTTACTCTTTCAATTAAATATTCTAATCCTGACGGTAAAAGAAGTTTAATCTTTTCTACGTAATCAGTAGATATATCTTGTACAATTGAAATCACTGTAGCGATTGTACCATTTACAAGACCCAAACTAGCATCAATATTACGCCGTATCATAACTTTTGCTCCAATTTTAATTGTTATTTGTTTTGAAAGCCCAGCTGTTCTAGAATTATTATCATCATCATTATTTGACAATACTTTTAATACTTTCTTTTTTACATATGGAATGCATTTAATCGTATCTTCAGCAATTAATAATATTTCTTTAGAAACAATGCGACTTAACATTGCATCATTGAGAACATCACACATACGACAAGTAGGCAGTAAACAAATGGTATCTGATGGCAGATTGTCAATAAAATTACATAATTCGTTTAATCTAGATTCGAAAGAATCTCCTTTGAAAGATATTTTTCTACTTTCGAGAATCTTACAATCAGATTTTGTCAGTAAACCAATACGAATTCTTGACAGTAACTCACGGTAAGAGTCATCTCCTTGCTGGCGCATATTGATTATCAATTCATCGTAGTCAAATAATGTAGTCCATAAATTAACAGCACTTAAGGAACCAAGATGTTTAGCAATTTTTTCATCGGATAAATGCATAAAGATAGGATCTTCGTGTACAGGAGGTAGTTGAAGCAAGTCTCCGAATAAAAGAATGTGTTTTTGACCAAACCAACCATCATCGCAATCACTAGTGTCAAATATTTCAGACAATCGAAGATGTATATACATTAAAGTCAAATTAGATATCATTGACACTTCATCAATTACAAAAAGAATAACATCTTTAAGATCTGCTCGTAAAACTTTCAATACATGATCAGATAGTTGTTTATACTTAGGAGTATGACCATGTTCAACGGGTAATTGAAGCAATCTATGAACTGTCAAACCATCTATATTAAATGCTGCTATACCAGTAGGTGCTGCTACAGCAGTATCTTTGTTAAGATTTTGTTTTATCCAGCATTTAATAGTCTTGATTAAGAAACTTTTTCCAGTACCACCTTCTCCGCTAACATATAATCGTAATACTGATTTATCTGAATCTACAGTATTAATAACTCTATCGAATACTCGTTTTTGATCCATATTTAATTTTGCTATCATTTCAGATACATCGATTTCTCGAATTACTTTATCACCAAGATCTTTAAAATCTTGCATCGCTTCACCAGCCTCTATATTTTGAATACCTATCGGATTTTCAGGATCATCCTGAGACTGTTGTTTCTGTAAATCGTCATCTAAGCATTGCTGAACTAACTCTTTAGCAGTTTGAAATGCTTTTTGCAATTCTTCTAACCTTTCATGATATTGCAAGGCTTCTACAAGATGCAGTTTTACTTTATGAAACGATTCGGCATAAGTGTCGCATTCATTTCTAAGATCCTCCAATTTTCGCCATGGTTGAAACATAAGCAATAACGAAAAGAAATAATTTTCTGGCTGTGTATTAACATCATATCTATAATGATTAATAAGATATCCACGCTGTCGCCGTTTAAGATAATAACCATTATCTATTTTATAATATTCAATATCCTCATTTTTCGGTTTTATTTTCGAGATATCGTACCATTGTGCAAATTCATAAAGAGACATATTTTCTAGTTCGTTTGGTCTATGTGGATAATGATTATCTATTAAAGATGGATAAAATATATCTGTAGATTCAGCATCGAGAGCTTCAATTTCTTTGCGATTTTTTAATTTTCTATATCGTATCTGATTAACATCTAACCATTTAATAGTCGTGTTTCGATCAGTTCCATATAAAGAAATACCTAGCAATGTATCAGCAGCTTCGAGAGCTCCACATTCTCTATTATTCGTAAATCGTAAAGCGATATTCCAAAGACAACTCGCTAATGATTTGTTTTTATTATTCTTACTATCAAGGATAGTATCAGACAACTCACTTTTTCCCGCTTTATTCATATATTTAGTAATGTACCAGGTAAGCAGTGATGATTTTTCACCAATAAATTGTATATCCATATTACCTTCCCATGCAGTAAGAAGAACAGGATTATAATCATTTATATTAACTTCATTATCTGTTCGAGGAAGATCATAAAGCCTACTTTTATGTTTCAATTGTTTTCTACCTGCTATCGAAGTTGCCACATCTCTCATATTCAAAGTTTCAGTAACGGGACGAGGAAATCCAAAACGACACCGACGAATAACTTTACGTCCTACTTTTTTAGAGCGAAGACAATAATCATTATGTATATGTCGTTGATGCGTATTAACACGCCTGTATAATAATGGCGAGATATTTTGATCCGGCATTTTGCAGCTTATATATTGTAAAATAAATTTGGAAACTTCTTCAATAACAGATTCACCGAAAATCAGTGCATTTTTAATCCAAATTAATAAGTGGAAATGTTGTATACCTCTACCTTGGTATTCTCGTCGCCAGAAATAGTGTGTTACTTCTCCAATTGGATGATCTTTGGAGCTAATGAAATCAAGCATTGCCCGAAATTTATTATCGAGAAACCTGGATGTTGATACAGGATCTCTAGCAACAAGTACGCTAACGCATAAAGAAGTGTCGTGCCATCTATTTACCTCACGAATATATTCGCCTAAATCTTCCCATAACCATTCACTCGGACTTAATGTTAAAAACCATGTCGCAGGTCCATAATGCTGCGTCATACAATTTAAATCGCTTCTTGGTTTACGCCAATATTGCTCTGTATTTCGAAGTGTGGCAAATATTGTATTCAAATTAGATTCCAATAATTCTTTCGACACTGCTTCTAAGTATTCTGCAGCCGTATAACGAACTCGCGGATTAGTTACGTTCATTTTATGATAAATTCCACGACTTAACTGACGAATATTCGCATTGTTCAATAAATAAAATAAATATTGTTGATTTAATCTGTACTGTGGATGTTTAGATGTCAAACGACATTTAATAAATTCATGATCGAAAAGTTTGACTTGCCTAGTCTCATGTTGTCCATTAATACCAAAAGGATATAAATCTGGAAAACACATTAAATCTAAATATTGTTCACGATTATCCAAAGGCAAATCTTGAATTTTTAACATTTGATATAAGGTTGCCGCAGTTTTATTTGCTTTCTTTTCATATAAGGGATAGATAGTATATTGTTCGTAATAGCCATCATTTTCATCAGTAACTTGAGTTAACATTGCTTTCTGTTGACCTTCTAATGTAACTTCTATATCATTATTTATCTCTTCTATCGGATCATTCAATAATTCAGGCACATCATCCAATGTCGCTTCTGTATTATTTTCTATCTCTTCCATTTGGAATTCTGAATTTTTCAATTTTGCCAAACATAAATCATTATGATTATTTGGCAATATAATATGAGAGTATAAAGTATTGTTGTGCTTTAACCACATTAAAGCATCAAATACTTTTTTAACATCAACTATCTCTTCCCAAATAATCTTTGATTTTGTCGGGATACCTCTAATTAAAATATATAATTCGTGATTATCATTTATTGGGTCAGTAGTAGAACATAATTTATTTAATGTCTCCTGTAACGGAAGTGGTAAATGAAATGTTCTACCTTTAACTTTCTGTACCATTTGTCTTTGAGGTAGTTTTTTATTAATAACAGTTCCCATTTTGAGGACAGTTTGAAATGCTTTAGCTCTCTGTATAAGAATTTTTTCAAATGTGTTAAGAGATGATATCACTTCGGGCACATCATCTGTGAAGAGATTATTCAAAATGCAATATGCAGGCATTAGACCTTTACGAAATTTGCCTGCACAATAATTACATATATATTCCGCATTAATTTTTTGTTGTTGTATATGTGCCATTAAATCTCTCCAAATTTGAATGTCTATTTGTGTTTGAAAACTATTGACTTTAGAAACATTTTTTTTATAACACAATTTCTCACGCTTCATGATATTTAGAAATAATATCATCATCGCTCAGAAATGTATCTGTCCGTTGATGTTTGTACATATCTGCTTTTTCTTGTGCAGAACTTACAATTTCATTTAATGTGTTCAAATCAGCACAAGCTAATGCCTTATCGAGATTTTCCATCTTTCGATAAAAACCTGTAAGTTGATAAATTAAACGTTTAATAATTCTTACTTTTGGAAAATGAGGCGATAATAATTGAACTGAAAGAAACATTCCTTTGCAAAGTGTTAAATCAATATGACAGCTACGTGTATGGCCCAATTTCTCATTTGAAGTTTTCATAGTACATTCATGAATACTTTGTATCAATTTTGGTACATTCTTTAAAGTACATGTATTTATAGTTTCGAGGAATTTCTGGTAACGGTCAATTAGAAACGGATTGTTTATTTTACATGAAGTATTGCACAACCACGATTTTCTTGCTTGTACTTTTATTAACGGTAATATATTTACTACTTGTCCTTCCGTATTCATTACCAAAGGATCCAATAAAGTTACATTATGGTATGTAGAATCAATAAAATAATTTTCGGATGAGGCTGTATGCCTAGAAATGCCACATAAGGCATGTAATTTCTCTTCAATTGTAGAACATTCAGCGACAAGAGTCAAACTCACTTCTGATTTCTTTTTAATCAAAGCTAACATTTTGTACATATTGCAAACATGACTGTTTCTAATATGCATACACCAACGTACGATTTTTTCGGCTTCTAATCGTTTCTTGATATAGCCTCTAATAGTGAGTTTTTTCATAATATCTTCAATAAATATTTCCAAAGAACCACGAATTTGTATAGAATTTTGTGACCAGAATTTTTTATATTTTCTAGTAATAGTTTTGACATCAAAATTTTTTGTCGCATGTACGAATTTTGAGCTTTTTTTGGTAATATCGTTTGTTATAAAACCATTTGTCATTAGAATCTAATTTCTTTTGTCTGTCTCGTTCGTGCTGAATATTTATATAATAACGTTCACGTTTTTGTGCACATTGTCTTACAGAATCTTGTGTATATTGATTTCGCTTTTTAGCGCGATTATTTTCCAAATCTTGTGCATATCGCTGCCGCTTTTAGCGCGATTATTTTCCAAATCTTGTACATATTGCTGTCGCTTTTTAGCGCGATTATTTTCCAAATCTTGTGCATATCGCTGCCGCTTTGTAGCGCGATTATTTTCCAAATCTTGTACATATTGCTATCGCTTTGTAGCGCGATTATTTTCCAAATCTTGTACATATTGCTGTCGCTTTTTAGCGCGATTATTTTCCAAATCTTGTGCATATCGCTGCCGCTTTTTAGCGCGATTATTTTCCAAATCTTGTACATATCGCTGCCGCTTTGTAGCGCGATTATTTTCCAAATCTTGTACATATTGCTGTCGCTTTTTAGCGCGATTATTTTCCAAATTTAATGCATATTGACGCCGCTTTTTAGCGCGATTATTTTCCAAATCTTGTGCATATCGCTGCCGCTTTTTAGCGCGATTATTTTCCAAATCTTGTACATATCGCTGCCGCTTTTTAGCATGATTATTTTCTAAATTAGTCAGTATTTCTGGACATTGTTTTGAAATGCATTCCGTTTGTAACTGAATATTATTTGAATTTTTTTTAAATTGAGGAATCTCGCAAGTTCCTTCTATTTCTAAATTAGTCAGTATTTCTGGACATTGTTTTGAAATACATTCCGTTTGTAACTGATTATTACTTGAATCTTTTTTAAATTGAGAAATCTCGCAAGTTCCTTCTATTTCTAAATTAGTCAGTATTTCTGGACATTGTTTTGAAATGCATTCCGTTTGTAACTGACTATTACTTGAATTTTTTTTTAATTGAGAGATCTCGCAAGTTCCTTCTATTTCTAAATTAGTCAGTATTTCTGGACATTGTTTTGAAATACATTCCGTTTGTAACTGATTATTACTTGAATCTTTTTTAAATTGAGAAATCTCGCAAGTTCCTTCTAATCTTAATTTTTGTTGTTTTATCTCATATTGACGTTTCGTACGCATACGAATAACTTCAGTCTCTCTTGCTTTTACTACTGCTAATGGAAGCACTTTCTGAGGAATATATTGTAAATCTTGAGGAAAATGCTCTATTACATTTGTTTCAAAAATTTTCAGCAAATGCAGAAGCATTAAACTGTGATCATACTTTACTTTTTCAGGTTTAATATTAAATAACAAAGAAATCGCAAAAGCTATTGCGAAAACACCACAATCGTTACCGTTTGGTTGACGTTGCACAGTAGGGAATTTGACAGAATGCTTTTCAAAATTATATGTTGGAAACAGTCTTGTTAAGAATTTTTTATGATGTTCATGTAATTTCTTAGAATTTAAAGAATCGTAAATAAATATATCCTTCATGTTATAATAACTACAAACCCAATGTCCATCAAATGAACTCGATGAACTATGTAATATTTGTATATGTTTTTTATCTTTTGAAACAGGTCGTATTGTATCAGGACATTGTATTCGCCATGTTTCAACAATTCTATAATCTGAACAATTTTCTAACAGACGTTGGAAATGATACATATGCATATCCGTCAGCCATTCACCTCGGACAATTATGTCTCTTTCTGTAGACATCAAAACTATATTTGTCTTTGTTTGCACAGACATTTTTTGTTTTAAAACTTGGTAAAAATGCAATCTATTTTATATATAAGTAATTATATATATTAAAGTATACAGTTTCTTTTTTATAGGCGCACACGCGCGAATTTATATAGACAAAATAATTTTTTTGGAAGTGCACAATAAACTTGTAATAAACAATAATTTATATTAGCGCACAGCAGCTACTTAAATAGGCGCACAGCAGCCTGTATGAGCGCACAGCAGCTACTTTAATAGGCGCACAGCAGCCTGTATGAGCGCACAGCAGCTACTTAAATAGGCGCACAGCAGCCTGTATGAGCGCACAGCAGCTACTTAAATAGGCGCACAGCAGCCTGTATGAGCGCACAGCAGCTACTTAAATAGGCGCACAGCAGCCTGTATGAGCGCACAGCAGCTACTTTAATAGGCGCACAGCAGCCTGTATGAGCGCACAGCAGCTACTTTAATAGGCGCACAGCAGCTTTATAAAGAGAAAAAAAAATTATACTTACCAAATCTTGTCCTAAGAAATCCGCTTCGAAATGTTGTCAAATATTCCCGACTTAAAATTTAAAAAAGTAAGAAAATATGAGAGAGAGAGAGAGAGAAAGAAGGAATTCACAACAATATCTATAGCTAAATATATTTTATATTATTGGATCTTAATAATGCGTAGAACAATCTCTTATAAACCTCAATTTCTTATAAACCTAATTGATATAGTTTTGAATTTGTATTATATATATGTATACAGAATGTCCCGTCATAAGTGGCAGGACTACTTTTTATCTTTTAAATTAAAAGACATAGCAAAAGACCATAACAAATATGTAAAATTAAATGGCTCAAATTGAACTCTAATCTGAGTATAGTTGTTGTTTACAAAGCTACGTTAAAGAACGAGAAAAGGTATGCATAATTTGTTTATAATAATGTGGATATTTCGATATAATAAAAATTATAAAAATTACAGCGTTATCCAGAAAGAATACAACGATGTAATTATTTGTTATAATTATTCCACAAATTATAGGAATTTTATAGATTTGAAATATTGATGTCTACTTTTTCATTTTCAGCTCTGCGATATGACCAACTGCAGTATGATCAAGTGACAATATGACATATGTCGCCTTTTAATGCAGAAATCGGAAGTTGACCATATCGCAGAACCGAAAATGAAAATGTTAAACATCGCCTGTGATTTCAAAGCCATAAAATTCGTGCAATTTAATAAATAATTACGTTAAATCATAATCATTGTATTCGCTTTGAATAACGCTGCAACTTTTATTATATCGAAATATCCACATTATTATAAAAAAATTATGTATACCTTTTCTCGTTCCTTAACAAAAGTAACTTTTGTAAACAACTATAGTCAGAACAAAGTTCAGTTTAGGCCATTTAATTTGGTATATATTTGTTGTCTCTTAATTTAAAAGATAAAAGGTGGTCCCTACCACTTATGGCGGTTGTACAGAATGTCCGATAATAACCGTATTACCTCTCGTGTGCAAGTCAAATAGATTTTAAACCGAGTAAGAAAGTTCTCTACTGTTTTGCGATTTTCTAATAATTAATGAAAAATTAATGTCTTTTCTTACCGCACGCTTATACTCATGCAAATTGGTCGATTTTTTAAAATTAATTTTTCATTAATTATTGGAAAATCGCAAAACAGTAGAAGACTTCTACTCGGTTTAGTTTATATTGTAAAAATATATATATAGATATAACAATGTTTCTTTTATAAAATTTGTTATTTTAGGATCATTACATGTATCGCTAAAAAAATTGGAAACTGAATTGATGATAAAAGTGAATAATTTGATTGATAAAATATTGCGAAGATATATATATATATTGTAAAGATTAGAACAAAAATATATTTTTTTATTGTTTGAGAATAATTACTTTTAATCTTACATTTCAATACAAATTTGTAAACGTCTGATTAATAATCTCTATATTTAAATACTTCGTCAACAAATCCTAAGTTCTCAGCAACTTTAAATCATATGTGAATATGTTATCATACTGAAAAAATTAAGGTCGAATCAGTAACCAAACTTTTACAAATTTGTACTGAAGGTATAAGATTAAATAAAATTATTTTGACCAAATTCTTCTGAAAATAAACATATATATTAAAATAAAAAGCTAGAAACTTGTATTTGTAATAACATAAATCTTATCATAGATAATTATTATTATAAGTAATTAATAAAATTGTAAAATTAATATAAAGCACAAAGTACATCTAAATATCAAATATATACAGAAACATACAAAGTATAAATATTAATAAAATATGTTCATATAATACATTTTATTTGATCTAGTTTTCAAGTTAAAGCGAGTTTTGTTTTCTAAAAAACTATTATTATCTCTATATATTTTATATATTATTATCTGTATATATTTTATATTATTATCTCTATATACATATATATTCCATATATTTAAAGAATCTTTTCCAATCTTACATTAAGTTTGTAAACGTTTAGTAAATAATCTGCTCTATATTTAAAAACTGTATGAACAAATCTATTATAGTTCTCATCAACTTTATATCATATCTGAACATGAAAAAATAAAAAGATCAATGACTAGATATTTACAAACTTGTATTGAAATGTAAAATTAAAAGTAATTATTCTCATAACAATAAAAATATATATTTTTGTTCTAATATTAGCAACATATGTATATATATCTTAGCAATATTTTATCAATCAAATTATTCATTTTTATCATCAATTCCGTCCCCAGTATTTGTAGCGATACATGCAATGATCCTAAAATAATAAATTTTATAAAATAAACATTGTTATATATATATATATATATATAAATATATATATATATATATATATACGTGTGTGTTGTGTGTGTATATGTGTGTGTGTGTGTGTGTGTTTATGCGTGCACGCATGCACACACACGCACGCACGCACGCACATATATGTACTATTACATTATTGTATTGTTTATATCTTAGCAATCAAGTTACTCACTTTTATTATCAGTTGAGTCCCCAATTTTTTTAGCGATACACTCAGTAGTCCTATAATAATATTTTATAAAATAAGCATTGTGCTATGTATATTGACATTGCAAAAATATTGATGCATGTATACACACACATACAATTATACAAATTATTAGATCGCCAATAGATAAAATCTTACCAAAATTTTTCCTTCAGACAGTAACTGTACAGCACTGAAGCACAACAATAAGATATTTCACGTTCTTCTTTCTTCACAACAATAAGAGATACTTTACGTCTTTCTTAATACCAGCTTACCGTCAATATTTTTATATATGTTCTAAACATCAACGGTAAAAACATAGACATAACCATAGAAATAATAAGAAAACACTAAGGGCAAAACTCAAGATCTCAATACGTATAATGGGCTAATCATGGAAAGGCGCGCACAGTATACGCGCAATCGCAGAAACATGTAATATCTACATATATACAATTATTATGAATCAACCATAAATATATGTATAGATACGCTGAATGCGTTCAGCAAAACAAACCGCATAATAGCAATCCAACGTGATTGGCTCTTACTTTTAGAGCCAATAAATCAATGTCGAGTGTTGATAAGACGATAACTCATGTTAGTAACTGTTCTGCTGAACGCGGCCAATATAACATGCGCGCGAGTACACAGTACACGTGCGCGGGAAACACGTTTACGAGGGAAAAGGCAGCCATTATTTCCTAATCTTCCGGAGAACAGCGAAGAAATGAAGAAGCTGAAGAAGTAAGTATATAATACGAACCACAAAATTTTTAATAGGTTTAAAAGATACTAACATTGATTAACTGAAATTATAGTTAAATTAGAAACTTATTTCATGTAACTTATGGATTTTACAATAGATGGATTACATACACGTAATTAAGGTTAACCAATGTTAGTTATTATACTACAAAGATATTCTACAGATTTTATATTATTAAAGCAATACATTAAATATGTCCATATAATTTAATATGAATTAACCTTTTTCTAGAAACGCAGAGAAAGACCACCAATATTCCACAAATATCAATCAAAATTTAAGAAACGTAGAGGAAGACGAACATAATTTGACAAACATGGAAAAAGATCACCAACATTCCAGAAGCGTAGAGAATAATTTGACAAACATGGAAAAAGATCACCAACATTCCAGAAGCGTAGAGAAAGATGAACAAAATATGGCAGCCAATAAGAAGTAAGTATTTTCACTACACTAAATTTTTAATAGGTAATTTTATTGACATCGGTTAAGTAAAATTATAATTAAATCATATTTACATTAGAACACACTTATCTCTCTACGCTTAATTTAATATACCATATTTACATTACAACACATTTATCTCTCTATGCATAATTTAATATTCACATTAGAACACATTTATCTCTCTACGCATAAAGTTATAAAAGCAACACATTTATGTAATCTTATATAAACTAACTTTTTTCCAGAAAAGATATTGAATCCGAAATGGATCAAGAAATGGAACTAAATCATATTGAAAATGTAGAACTAGAATTGTCTCTCACAAGAGCCGAGGTGAAAACAATGGCTGATCAAAATACGGTTTTAAAAGCACAGCTTGAAAAATTGCGGCGGGAATTAACATCATCAGCAAGAGCTACGGCACCATCACAGTCAACATCGTCTCTCACAAGAGCAGAGATAAAAGCAATGACTGATAAAAATGCGATTTTAAAAGCACAAACAACACAACAATTAACATCACCAGCAAGAGCTACGGTACCATCACAGTCAACAGCGGAACCTACGATAGAGGCGATACCATCTCGACCAAAAAGTAAATATACATTTCAATTTAGTATATTAAATTTAAAAAGTATTATTCTTTATACAATCTTTTACGTTGCTACAAATAGCATAGAAGCTTCTTGTTGAAAATAGATAGTATAATAATACTTAAAACAATCACTTCTTTGTTCCAGTTATACAACAACCACGCAGATGGGCCAGAGCAGGACGCGGAGGCCGTGGAGGTCGTGCAAATCGTGGAGGCCGTGGAAATCGTGGAGGTCGTGGTGGGCATGGAGGACGTGGAGGACGCAATCATATTCGTCAAAATATTTTTAATATATATTAATATATCTTTGTTGAAGAACAGATTTTTTATAACAAATGTGATATTACATATAAGATATATGAAAATATGATGTTACATATATAAAAAGATGTATATATGTATAAAATGTTACATATATATGTATAAGATGTAATATATATATATATATATATTTAAAAATAAAAAAATAATATATCAGTATTAATATAAAATAAATTTTATTTAATATGTATGTATATATATTTCACATATCTCTCCTTTAATAATGCATTATAAGCTAAAAACGTCAATAATCTATCTACAGTTTCATTAGAATAAGCATTGCTCTAATTATATATACATCATTTATCATATATATATATACATATATTTATTTATTTATTTATAATTGCTTATTCTAATAAAATTTGTTATTTGAGATTACTGTTTGTGTACCACTGGAAAAAAGTTTGAAATATTTGATTGTATCAATTGATTGATCGTAAATAATTAATAATTGCAACACACACCCGTACGCATACACGATCACATAAATATATATATATATATATATATATATATATATATATATATATGATAACTTTATATATAATTAGGACAATGCTTATTCTAATAAAATTTTATTGATGTTTTTAGGTTACTGTGTATTACTCTAAAGGAGAGACATATATGTATAAATATATATACATACGTATTAAATAAAATTTATTTTAGATTAGTAATGATATATTAACATTTCTTTATTTTTTGTATATGTATATTATTTCTTATACATATATATGTAACATTTTATACATATATACATCTTTTCATATATGTAACATCATATTTTCATATCTTTATAAGTAACATCACAATTTTGTTATAAAAAATCTAATCTTAAACAAAGATATATTAATATATATTAAAAATATTTTGACGAATATGATTGAGTCCTCCACGTCCTCCACGGCCACCACGGCCTCCACAATTTCCATGACCTCCACGGCCTCCGCATCCTGCTCTGGCCCATCTGCGTGGTTGTTGTATAACTGGAACAAAAAAGTGATTGTTTTAAGTATTATTATACTATCTATTTTGAACAACAAGCTTCTACGCTATTTGTAGCAACGTAAAAGATTGTATAAAGAATAATACATTTTAAATTTAACATATTAAATTAAAATGTATATTTACTTTTTGGTCGAGATGATATCGCCTCTATCGTAAGTTCCGCTGTTGACTGTGATGGTACCGTAGCTCTTGCTGGTGATGTTAATTGTTGTGTTGTTTGTGTTTTTAAAATCGTATTTTTATCAGTCATTGCTTTTATCTCTGCTCTTGTGAGAGACGATGTTGATTGTGATGGTGCCATAGCTCTTGCTGGTAATGTTAATTCCCGCCGCAATTTTTCAAGCTGTGCTTTTAAAGCCGTATTTTGATCAGCCATTGCTTTCACCTCGGCTCTTGTGAGAGACAATTCTAGTTCTACATTTTCAATGTGATTTAATTCTATTCCTTTAACCATTTCGGATCCAATATCTTTTCTGGAAAAAAGTTAATTTATATAAGATTACATAAATGTGTTGCTTTTATCACTTAATGCGTAGAGAGATAAATGTCTTGTTCTCATGTAAATATGATATATTAAATTATGCGTAGAGAGATAAATGTGTTGTTCTGATGTAAATATGAAAAATATATTAAATTTTGTGTAGAGAGATAAATGTGTTGTTCTAATATAAATATGATATATTAAATTATGCATAGAGAGATAAATGTGTTCTAATGTAAATATGATATATTAAATTAAGCGTAGAGAGATAAGTGTGTTCTAATGAATATAATTTAATTTAATTGTTAATATAATTTAATTGTAATTTTAATTAATCGATGTCAATAAAATCATCTATTAAAAATTTAGTGTAGTGAAAATACTTACTTCTTATTGGCTGCCATATTTTGTTTGTCTTTCTCTACGCTCCTGGAACGTTGGTAATCTTTTTCCATATTTGTCAAATTACTTGTTCAAAATTGAAACATTAAAATTTTCGTTTCTAAATTTCGCCGTTATATTAAAACGATTGCCTCAGAAACCAAGACACGAGCGAGAGCAAAAGCGTCGCGATCACCCGCTCGATGCGTGATCGCGTTAGTCTATAATGAAAAACCGTGACAAACACCTGGTTCGAGAACGTTCGATACCGAAAAACTTGTTATTCACTTCGGCAGAATGCGAGTTTCCGCGGTCGGTCGATTTAGTCTGCCTACGACAACGATTCGAGCTGGTCGATAACAATCGATCATAGTTTCGAATATCATCATTTCTCGTATGATATTCTTTCGTGTCTTATTCTCGCTCGTGTCGCATACGCAGTAGGCTTACTCGTCTCAAAATCGGTCCGAATTGTCTCGCATACGATCGCATTCACATTTTAGCGGCGAGCAATTTGGTCATATATCTAATTTACGCTGGTGTCGTTCGCGCGCATTTCTTCTCGTTTCATTCGCTCGTGTCGTATGCGCTTTCGTCATTCTCGTTGTAAATTCTCAACCGACATTCTAGTATACGATCGAGCATCGAACTCAGTGCGAAAGACGCCTCAGTGTCTTTATTACTACCTGCTCTATACTTTTTGAGTGTGTGATTGTTAAGAGTGTGGAGTCCGAGAGTCGACGCGCGTTAACCGTTCCGCGAATGTCCTCTGCCTCGCGCCAAGCAACATCCGGCGTCCGCGTGCAAGATATTCGTTCTCTCGAGAGCCTCTAGCAAGAAGCTCTACAAGATTTCCGATACGCGTTGAAGGCAGTCATTAACAGGACATTTTGAAGATTTCCGTCGGAGTCGCGGAATACGGCCCGTCGCTCGCTCCTATTCTTCAAAATTAAACGAATATTAAAAACAATCTACACTCGAGTATTTTCTGAACATCTCCTTATCCTCCAGCGAATCTACGGATTCGCGTTACACACCGCTTCTCGCTCATCTCTGAGCGTTTCTCTAAGATTCGGGCGAACTCGTCGAGGTCGACTCCCGAACATTACTTAAATATTGATCGATATTTGTGGAATGTTGATAGTCTTTTTCTGTGCTTCTGAAAAAAATTTAATTCATATTAAATTATATAGACCGAAATGTATTGCTTTAACTAATGTAAATATGATTATGCGTAGATTGTGAGATAAGTGTGTTCTAATGTAAATATGATTTAATTATAATTTTACTTAACCGATGTCAATAAAATTACCTATTAAAAATTTAGTGTAGTGAAGATACTTACTTCTTATGGGCTGCCATATTTTGTTCATCTTTCTCTATGCTTCTGGAATGTTGGTGATCCATGTTTTCCATGTTTGTCAAATTATGTTCATCTTCCTCTACGTTTCTTAAATTTTGATGGATATTTGTGGAATATTGGTGGTCTTTCTCTGCATTTCTAGAAAAAGGTTAATTCATACATATTAAATTATATGGACATATTTAATGTATTGCTTTAATAATATAAAAACTGTAGAATATCTTTGTAGTAATAACTAACATTGGTTAACCTTGATTATGTGTATGTAATCTACTTTAATCTATTGTAATCCATATAAGTTACATGAAATAAATTTCTAATTTAACTATAATCTTAGTTAATCAATGTTAGTATTTTTTAACCTATTATATATATTATTATATACTTACTTCTTACGCTTCTTCATAGTCCTGTTCTTTGGTCTTTGGAAAATCGGGAGATAATGGCTGCCTTTTCCATCACGCACGTGTTTTTCGTGCACATGTATCCCGCGCACATACATATTCTATATCTATTGATATTTATTACCGACAGTAATAAAAATGATAATTGTGCTCGCAGTATCATGCATTATTGATAAATTTTCAACTAACGCCATCTTGCGTGTAAAGCTAGAAAAGTACATTTTCATGTGGTCGACTATACTATATATATCGTCGACGACGACGACGACGACGTCGACGTTTCTTAAGTGAGAATTTCCACATTATGACTTTGCATCATAATATGGCCGTTCACGACACACGTAGAGTGAAAATAAAGATATTTTCGTTATATAATTAATACCCAAGCTATCGATTAAGCCTAGTAAGATCTTAATTAGTCCAGCCGTTATTGAAATCTGATAATTTCAGTTACTCTCAACTGACCGGCTCGCGTGAAGATACACGGTACGTCTTTGCTGTTGCTGCGCGTGACTTGGCGCGAGACACTATCGTGTCTCTTGATATAATCAAGATACAAGACGGATTAATCAAGCAATTTATAGCATAGCACAAGCATATATAATAATATATTTTAATTTTAATGATAATAATTTTTTTAAAAAAAGAATGTACAAATAAACATTGTTCAATAGAAATCAAATAAATAAAAGGGTTGCTTTTTATAATTCAGAAATATAATAGATATATTAATTTTATGTGACTGCTCGTAAACATGTGTATAGTAGCAAAACATGTATATGACACATTAAAAAAAAAGAAATGATAACAGCTAAAAAATTACTTTTTTAAAAAAAAAGTGAAAAAAGCGCCAAGTGCACGCGCATAAGCGTCTTTTATTATATTATAAAAGAACTCTTATACAAAATAGTGTTATTTTAATTATTTTAATACAAAAACACTGTCACATCCAAACTAAAAAACTGTTTCACAAAATAGTTGTTTTAATTTTCTACAAAAATAATGTGATATATGATAAAAATATTGCGCCAAATAATAAAAATTTATGTTACAAAATTTATTTATTATTATTTCTAATATTAAGAATTGTATCAAATTGCAATGTGATTAAAATAGTGGAACATATTTAAGTGAAAGAAATTTTTTATTAAGAAAACAAATTTCAGTATAAAATAACTTTTTAATTAGAGAAAAACTTGGCGCTGCAAAAATTCAAAATGTAAATAATACGTTAATTAGCATATGTCCAGTTTAGCAGCGCCAAGTTTAGCACCATTTAATTCTTTAGAAATCTCTTCTCAATGTGATGCTATCACTTCCCGAGATCTTACATTTATGGCTAATGTGTGATCCCAGATTTCTCTTCTTTTTTGAACTTGCGCTATTAGAATCTCCTCAATATCTTCCCATTGTATTACAGGTGTTCCTATCAACATACAATGATACAATCTTTTTAAACAGACAATGTAATAATGTAATTAGGTTATACAGGGTGTCCTAGACCATCCGTACACCCCTTTTCTTTCAAAAACTAAGCATTTTAGAGAAAAATGTTTTGAACAAAAATTGTAGGGTTTTGAGGGGAACGTAAAATGGTGTCATTGGTTTGATTTTGGATGGCATCGTTAAGGTCAAGTCAAGGACACCTTTAATTTCTTAAATGGAATCCCCTATTTTTTATTGCATATTCTTATAGCTTATGTTGAGAGCTTTCCAAAACACTATAATAAAGTATTTTTTCATTTAGTACTTTTTGAGTTATTTTATATTTTAATTTGACATATTTTGATATAAAAATTAAAATATCTCGTAAAATATTTAATTTTCGATAATCTTACCGTAATACTTTTATGTTTAGAATAATGAGACAAATCAACTAGTAAAGAGAAAAACAAATAATTGTTTAAAAAAATACATTGTAAATAATTACATACTTTTTCTTAAAAACAATTATTTTTTTTACACTATTTGATCTATTCTGAACATAAAAGTATTACGGTAAGATTATCGAAAACTAAATATTTTACGAGATATTTTAATTTTTATATCAAAATATGTCAAATTAAAATATAAAATAACTCAAAAAGTACTTAATGAAAAAATACTTTATTATAGTGTTTCGAAAAGCTCTCGAGATAAGCTACAAAAATATGCAATAAAAAGTAGGCAGTTCCATTTAAAAATTGAAGGTGACCTTTACGTGACCTTCAAGCAACTATTCAAGATCAAATTAATGACACCACCTTATGTCCCCCTCGTAACCATACAACTTTTGTCTAAAACATTTTTTTCTAAAATGCGTTGTTTACGATATATTTGACCCTCTCCAGACTTTTCTAACACCCTGTATATCATACACATACGTCTATGTACATATTATACATATACATATATATATATACACAGCCAAATGTTATTCCTCTTGGAAGATATATGGGAAGACACATAGCCCGTATGAACAATGTGAAATTGTGTTCAAATACGTGATAAAGGCAGACACGTTTATATTATACTGTTATCTATATGCTTAGATACACGTGCGAGGCGATAGAGCAGTAGAAATACACGATGTTGTCTAATTTCAACATATTGAACACAATGCGAAGTTGCTTTTAATAACACGCATAAATCATGCATAAATATTAGTATCGGTAACGGCAGAACCAAAATTGTCGGTATTATCGATAAATGTGTCGATAATACCGACAATTTTAGTTCTGTTTAGATGAGGGCGCTAACCCGTCGGAGTTTGCTCGTCGCTTTTGGATCCCCTTAAGACATCGCGACCTAGTACCAAGAAATCACCTACTTTCGGACAATAAAAAGAGAGATAACGAGTACCTCGGGGCCGTATTCCGAAACTAAGTGGTGACGCGTATACTTGAAGAAACTGTGAGTAATCGCCACTTTATCGCCTCCGGTACTACGATTCGCACGCCCTTCGTTGTAATAACACGAACTATACCATCTCTATCCGGAAACTCGTCCGGTGTCTCTGCTATTTCTATTTGTAATTGTTCGTTATTTTGTTGCGCGCTCGCTATCATGTCTGTCCATAACGTCGTTTAACTTCATCGTTCGGTTGCTTAATAGTCGCTATTTTTTTTTCCCTCCTTCTTCGCGTATCCGTTTTTAGCACTATTACGCGATAGAGTGTCCGCAATCGGGTTTTCTTTTCCACGTGACATATCTCTAGCTCGAATTCGTTTAGGAACGCCATCCACCTGGCTATCCTTACGCTATCATCCGCACAAACGGTTATAAATTTTAACGCCCTATGATCAGTGTGGATTTTTACATGACGTCCTAATAACGTTGTATGCCACTTCCGCAATGCCCATACTAGTGCTAGACATTCAATTTCCGTGACGGTGTAATTTAGTTCCGGCATGCGTATGCCACCGTAAATTTTTTTTCCGGCTCTTTTTCGTCATATTGATATAATCGCGCTCCCAGACCGTATTTCGACGCGTCGACATAAATTCCGAACTTAAATCCCGGTCTTATTATAAACAAACACGTTGCTTCACTAAATGCCCGTTTTATTACAGTAAAAGTCTTCTGTAATTCGTCTTTCCATTCGAACTTTGTATTCTTTTCTAACAACTGTTTTAGCGGTTTCGTTAAATTCGCCAAATTCTTAATAAATCTCCGATCCCAATTGACTAGTCCGAGAAAAGCTTGTACCGCTTTCTTGTTTTTCGGCCTGTCAAAATTTTGAATCGCGAGTTTCGTGTTTTCGTTCATATCTGCCTTTATTTGGTCGAACGTGTGTCCTAAAAATTTTATCTCAGTCCTTACGAATTCACATTTTTCTTTATTTAAACGAAAACCAACTTTATTTAATTTTCCCAACACATGAATGTAATCTACATGAAACAGATGTTCCTCTAAACTATTCAACGCTATTAAAATGTCATCTAAATAAATAATCGTGAACGGATCGCATTCGTCCCCGACTGCTTTTTGCATTGCTCGCGTAAACGATGCTCCCGCTGTTTTCAGTCCAAACGATAAACGTTTGAAAACATACGTCTGATTGTCATATTCAAAACCAGTATATTCCTTACCGTCTTCGGTTAGCGGAATTTGCCAGAACGCCTTGGCCACGTCCAATGTCGTATAGTATCTATTGTCGCCTATTCGACGGAATACTTCGTCGATCGTTGGAGGTTGATCGTGATCATTGGTCATCCTCTTATTTATTTCCCGCGCGTCTAGGCATAACCGAATTTCTCCCGTTTTTTTAACAACAACCACTAATGAATTTACATACTGCGTCGTTGCCTTCTCTACTATTCCTATGTCTTCCAAATTTAACAATTGCTCTTTCACTCGGTTCCTGTGTATCTCAGGTATGGGATAAGTTTTTGCCTTAAATGGCCTCTCTGAATTTACTGTTATTTTATGCTTATAATGCTCTACGTATCCTATCTCGTCCCTAAATAGACTTTCGTGTTTTGCTAGAATTTTTTCTAGCTGTTCCGCCACATTTTCCAACGTAATCGCATTCATCTAAAATTTCTTAACCTCCCTTTCTGGAAATTCTATTGCGAAACTTTTCCCGCACCTTATTGTAATCGTCTGCTCGGATAGGAAATCTACACCGAGTATCATTTCGTACGACAGATTTTTTACAATGTATATCTCATGTGTGAAGTTCTTCTCATCAATATTGAAGCTAACTTGTATCTTATTCGCGACGGGTTGTCCGCCATTCGAAAACGCTCCAATTAACGAGAATTTTCTTATCGGAATTATCCGCATTGTTACTCCCTCACTAACCATCCTATCATATATAGTTTTCGTAATTAACGAGATTTGCGAACCCGTGTCTATAAGAGTTTTAATCGCTAACTTTCCGATATTAACCGTAACAAACGGTGCTATCTCCTTATTCGATTTATTTTGATCCTCTTTTCTTCTTCATCTACATCCCGTAATATTTCTTGCGTCCTTACAGTCGCAATATTCATATTGGTACTAATATTTTCCTTATCTCCATTCTCTTTCGGTAAAAGTGACGTTTAAGGGATGCAGCCCCGATGACCTTGACCTTGACATATGTTGTCAAGGTCACTCTCCTGAGTGACTTTCAGAAGGTTTTAGCCGTCGCTCGTTTTTTATTAAAAAGTTATTAACTAAAATATTATTTATTGAATGCGTGGAATAAATAAATACATGAATGGACAGAGGAATTTGATATAAGAAACAGTCGACGAGTATGAAAAAATGAGAATTTTAATCAGTATTTAAACGATCTAATGGATACATAGATGATATTTTTACTTAGTATGTTACTCACTACATGTTGTTTATATGGCAGTCGGCATAAATTACCAAGCTTATATTTTAAAGATAGAGAGAAATTAAATTAGAAATATGTTTGGGTTAGATTATTTCTTCCGGAAGTGGAGCCCCCCGTAGGGGGGACGGAACCCACTGTTTTATGCATACACTTTTTAATGTGAAGTGAGGTTCCACATGGGTTTACAACTTTCCACGCGAAGCGAGGTTCAACGCAAACCAATGTGTCTAGTTCTTTGATAGTGGAGCCCCCCCGTAGGGGGCGGAACCCCCCCTACGGCCCCCCTACTGCCTCCACGCATATACTTTTTAATGAGAAGTGAAATTCCACATGGGTTTACAACTTTTCACGCAAAGCAAGATTCAACTCATGTACAACCCATGTAGAATCTCACTTTGCTTTAAAAAGTGTATGCATGGACACAGTAGGTTCCGCCCCCCCCCCCCCTATGAAGGGGCTCCACTATTGAAGAACTAGACACATTGGTTTGCGTTGAACCTCGCTTCGCGTGGAAAGTTGTAAACCCATGTGGAACCTCACTTCGCATTAAAAAGTGTATGCATAAGACAGTGGGTTCCGCCCCCCCCCCCTTCGGCGGGGCTCCACTTCCGGAAAAAATAACCTAACCCAAACCTATTTCTAATTTAATTTCTCTCTATCTTTAAAACTCCTCTGTCCATTCATATGATTATTTATTCCACACATTCAATAAATAATATTTTAGTTAATAACTTTTTAATAAAAAACGAGCGACGGCTAAAACCTTCTGAAGGTCACTCAGGAGGGTGACCTTGACAACATATGTCAAGGTCAAGGTCATCGGGGCTGCATCCCCTAAACGTCACTTTTACCCTCAATTCTATAACTCCCGGCATAAATATCTTCGCGAAATCGTGCCTGCTGTTCTTCGCCCCAAAAATAATCTCTAAAGGCTTCTTTCGCCTCATCCATATTTTCCGGTTCTCGTACGTCAAACCAATTTGACGCCGTGCTTCTTAGACAACGCCCGAAATAATATAATTGCTCGTCGTAGCCTACTTCCTCATAGCTAGCAATTCTCTCAAATCTTTTTAAAAATTTCATTGGGTTCTGCGGATCGTTCCGTCCCGAGTATCTTAGTTTCTCAAACGGATTTCTTAACCACCCTCCTTTCGGCAGCTTAGCATTTACGACGGCGTCTTCATCGATTCTAACAGTGGTTCTCGCAGAATCCTCCCTTTCGCGAGACATTGGTTCGCGAGTCCTGTCGTCCTCGTTATGTCTATTTCCGCGTGGAATTTCTTTATCGCGCGCCTCCAATGCTTCCAACCGTCTGCATATTGCCTGAAGAGATTCCGCATTTTTCTCGTCTACACGCGAATTACCTACTTTTTCTTCGGCTTCGTACTCGCTTTCGTTCTTCCTCTCCAATTCCTCTAAACGTCTGCGGAGTTTTTTGTTCTGCTCTATTAGCATCTCCATTTCCGCCTCACGTTTTGCATTCTCTTCCTCCGCGCTCGTCTTCGATTTCGAACGCGTATTCATTTTTTCTCTCGATTTTACCGGAGATCTCATTGTTTTCGGCTTAAATTCTTCGGGTTCTCGCGTGTCCCCCGCAGCCGATTCGTTCTCGCGTTTATCAGCCATCTCGATTTTAATTGATGCTCGCGAATATCTATACAACGGCACTTCCGATCGCCTTTGTCACCGCGTTACTGCGCTATTAGGAAACGTGTTATTCGGACTAGATTGCCCTACTCCGCGCAAGCATCCGCGTTTCACTGTTCTATAACTCGCAACGCTTGTTGTAGCAACGTTCTGTCACGGTCGCCAATTTATTTATTTGTTGTGAAATAGATTATTGTATGCAATTTCTACTATTGGGTTTTACCGGTTTACATGCCCACGGAATTAAACTATCAGACTTCGTAATTTCTCTACAAGCTCGTAGACGTCGGTTATTTTGCCGATATCGCGACAATTATACTGTAACCGGACTATATAGATCAAGATGGAGAGTTTGCTTCTAATACAGGTTTTCCTATCTTTATTTTACGATCGCCAGTTCGTTTCACCTCCAACGAACAAGGATTTCTTGGTCCGACGCCTCGTCAAGATGGCCGCCGAACATGTTTCAACGCGTCGGGATGACGCAATCTGCCTGGCTGCTACGCAGTAGACACTTCTTCGTCTCAATCTTTGATTAATCTTCCCTTTTATGTTTCAGGTCGCCGCTGGATTGGATCTCCGCCCGGACTGCTGGACTTCCAAATGGACAACGCTGGATGAACGTGGGATCAAGGACTTCACGGTTCTTTCGGTAAGTAACTTAACACTTGTTTATAAATATATAAAATATATTTAAAAAATAAACAATAAGTACACTTTTACTCTTTTCAGCCTTTTTTGTACTCTCGCGAATCTTTACTGTACAAAGATTTGTTATACGCAATAGTCTATCTCTCTTAATAAACTCTCAAGACGTTTTTCTAAGACGCTTGTATCCGGGGAAAAAGGCCTCGAGAGCCTCTCTGCCTCGTCTTTTATATAGTTTCCCCACTCTTGGAATTTTCCTACTCCCGGCATCTCCACTCTTATTCGCCGCTCGGCGGATTGACGCTCACGCATGCGTACGCTTGTCTAAGGGATTTCGTTTAGGAATTGATATTCCAAATAACACAAATACATCAAATAAAACTAATGCTATACGCTTTAATATGAAAAATAAAATAAATAACCATTTTGCTACGTGAAGACAAAACGCAAAAAAAAGATATCAACTTAAAAGTTATTGCGATCGCCCGCTGTCTTAACTGCTTAAATCGGTCACATAAAATCCTAAATGATTATTTCTAACGAAATTATAAAATTGTCTTTTTATTAACAATACGTGTATCTATTATAGAGTAAAAGTGCTACTCCTTAAGTGTAAGTTTGCAGAGCGCACCAAGTGTATATATAAAAATGTAGAGGTGCTACTCCTAAAGTGTAAGTGTGCAGAGCGCACCAAATGTATATATAGAAGTGTAGAGGTGCTACTCCTAAAGTGTAAGTGTGCAGAGCGCACCAAATGTATATATAGAAGTGTAGGGAGTACCTGAGTGTAACCGGGACACTTCTAACGAAATTTCGTCACTTCGATGGACTCTTCTTTGCCGTACTCGCTTTTCTTTTCGTCGGCTCCCAGTCGCTGTCGCTACCCGACAGTTCGGATGCAGTCCGGTATTTTGTCATCCTACCTTTGGTTGCTTATAAACCTCTGCTGTCCGCTGCCTAGTTGGACCGATATCGATGGTGTCTTGGTATCCGGCTTCAAGGTTAGGTTGTAACCGGACTATGCGGGTCGAAATGGAGAATTCGCGTTTAATACAGGTTTTCCTACCTTTATTTAACGGTTGCCAGTTCGTTTCACTTCCAAGGAACAAGGATTCTTTGGTCCGACGCCTCGTCCAGATGGCCGCCGGACGTGTTTCAACACGTCAGGATGATGCAATCTGCCTCGCTGCTACGCAGTAGGCACTTCTTCGTTCCTATCCCTGATTAATCTTCTCTTTTGTTTCAGGTCGTCGCTGGATTGGATCTTCGCCCGGACTGCTGGACTACCCAAAGAATCACACTAGATGAACTTGGGAAAAAGGATTTCACGGACTCGAGGTAATTAACTTTACACGTTATTTTTAAATATATATATATATGAAATATATTTAAACTTTAATATTTAAGAGGATGCCGGAGCGACGGGCGAACTCCGACGGGTTAGCGCCCTCATCTAAGCGTAACTAAAACTATCGATAATACCGACCGAAATTATCGATAATATCAATAATTTTAGTTCCGCTGTTACCAATATTAATATTTCTGCATGTTTTATGCATATTTGAAAGAGAATTGTGTTCAATGTGTTGAAATCGGACAACATCGTGTATTTCTACTGCTCTATTGCCTCGCACGCATATCTAAGCGTATTTAAGCGTATAGATAACAGTATAATATAGACGTGTCTGCCTTTATCACATATTTGAAGATAATTTCACATTGTTCATACGGGCTATGTGTCTTCCCATATATCTTCCAAGAGGAATAACATTTGGTTAGGTGTTATATATATAATTGTGTATATATATATGTATATGTATAATATGTACATAGACGTATACAGATGTATGTGTATGATATATATACATATATTCTGAATATTATCGTGTAACTTTCTATAAGTTGCGATCTATGCAATGCAGCTAATTTTTTTCAATCGATATAACCAATGGATATATAACAACAATGTATTATTTATACAAATATATATTATATTGTCTTTTTTTTTTGTTCGTATACATAAATGTTTATATATTTGTAATAAAGATTTATAATACATTGTTTGTCTCGATCGCAACAGAATAATATATCGCCTCTGGCATATATTTTTTAACACACATGCAAATCGCATCTAGTGTGAAATAACAACCAGCTCACGAATTGATCGCCTCTGGCATATAATTTTTGACACACATGCAAATCGCATCTAGTGTGAAATAACAACCAGCTCACGAACTGACCGCCTCTGGCATATATTTTTTAACACACACGCAAATTGCATCTAGTGTGAAATAACAACCAGCTCACGAATTGATCGCCTCTGGCATATAATTTTTGACACACATGCAAATCGCATCTAGTGTGAAATAACAACCAGCTCACGAACTGATCGCCTCTGGCATATAATTTTTGACACACATGCAAATCGCATCTAGTGTGAAATAACAACCAGCTCACGAACTGATCGCCTCTGGCATATATTTTTTAACCAAAGCGAACATGCAAAACGCATTTGGTGTCAAATATTCTTAAAACAACCAGCTCACGAATTGACCGCCTCTGGCTAATTAACTACTGTAGCACTAACTACTATTATAAAATACAAATATAATAAATTTTCAATAAAATATCAAAATAAGCAAAAGACTGCGTTCTTATTTTTCAGAGATTTATGTTATATATTCGACATTACTTATATATATATATATATACAGTGGCGTGCAAAAGTTTCCGGCCAGTGACATTTTGTACTCTAATTTATTTAAAAAAAGCCTAATGAAATTTTAATTATTATTAGGTGCGAGTATAACATATAGGAAACAAAATAATATAGTGAAAGAATATTGTTTATGTTCGTGAAAGTATTTATAGTTATAATTGTTATATTTACATGTGCAAAAGTTTCCGGTCACATAATATATTTGACCTGCAATAGGACTTCAAAGAGTTGTTTATGAATAGTTTTGTGTTGAATGTTTATACTTAGTTCATAGGAAATCGTCGAAGCATAAACATGGCTCGGCATACGCAAATCCAAATTCGTGAGAGAGTAATTAAATTTTCAGAAGAAGGAAAGTCTTCTCGTGAGATTGCTTCACTATTATCAATAGGTAAATCAACCGTGAATGATATTATTGTTAAGTACCGTGCTGGATATGGTTTAAAAGATCGTCCGCGTAGTGGAAGGCCACGAAAAACATCTAAAAAAGTAGATCGTATCATTAAACGCAAATCAACTGCGGATGTCAAGAAAACTGCTGCCGAAATTGCACGCGAAATACAGGATGAAAACCTTGCCAATGTTAGCCGTAGTACTGTGACACGAAGACTACATGATGTGGGACTTTTTGGCCGTATAGGTATTAAAAAACCATTAATCAGTAAAAAGAATAAGAAGGCCCGATTACAGTTTGCCAAAATTGGACAGTCGAAGATTGGAAAAAAGTAGCTTTCTCAGACGAATCTAAATTTAATCTTTTTGGAAGCGATGGTAGACAACATGTACGACGTCCTATTGGTACCAGAAATGACGTTCGGTACCAAATTCCTACAGTCAAGCACGGTGGAGGAAGTGTGATGGTTTGGGGAGTTTTTTCTGCACAAGGAGTCGGTCCATTAGTCGAGATCAACGGAAATATGAACGCTGCTATTTACAAGGACATTTTAGAAAGAAATTCGTTAGCATATGCTGAAGAAACAATGCCGCAGGATTGGATATTTCAGCAGGATAATGACCCCAAACACACATCAAAGTTGTTAAAACAGTGGTTTTCTGCTTCAAATGTGAGAGTTTTAAGCTGGCCATCTCAATCACCGGACTTGAACCCAATTGAACACCTGTGGGAAAAGCTAGATCGTCAAGTTCGAAAGCATACATATTCAAATAAAGTCACATTATTCAAATCGTTGAAGGAAGAATGGGGTAAAATTCCACCTGCTTGCATTAATCGACTAATTGAGTCGATGCCACATAGATGTGCGGCTGTTATTGCTGCAAAGGGTATGGCTACAAAATATTGACACTAAAATATAATTTAAACTAGCTAGAGTGTATTATAGAATATGTGGACTAATAATTTTTCTCGTAGTACAATGTGGCCGGAAACTTTTGCACATGTAAATATAACAATTATAATAATAAATATTTCCTCGAACATAAACAATATTCTTTCACTATATTATTTTGTTTCCTATATGTTATACTCGCACTTGATAATGGTTAAAAAGTCATTAGGTTTTTTTTTAATAAATTAGAGTACGAAATGTCATTGGCCGGAAACTTTTGCACGCCACTGTATATATATATATATATACACTGTGTGTACACACACGCGCGCGCGCACACTACCGGGCTCACATCGGTGAACCGCGCTGTAGCTGTAACAGCTGAGCGCTCACGCACAATACCAGGCGCGCGGCTCACCGACGTGCGCCCGGCTAAAAGTCGGCGCTGATTGATCAGACTTT
>CAJQTV010000583.1:0-65073 GCA_907163055.1 Formica aquilonia x Formica polyctena
GAAATCTCGTAGTATTTCAAAAAGAGTAAGTAATATTTGTTTTATATTAAAATTATGTTTTATATTAAAATTATGTTTTATAATATATTAATTATTTATAATATATATTATAATTTGATTTTAATTTAATTTATAGTACGACTTTACTCGTGAGATCCGGATTCCCGGTTTCATTAACATAGAACATCGACAAGATGTGCGAATGTTGTGGCGGCAAGAGCACTATTTCCGCGAGGATGTGTGGGAGCATAACGGCCCCGACGGCCTTTATTTGGCGTTAAGACGTCTCTTCGGGCTCGAGCCCTACGAGGAAGACGTGGTGGAAGAACCGTGGGACGAGCCTCCAAGCAAGAGGTCGAAAAATTAATTGTAAGTATCTATTTTTTAAAAATTTTAAAACGTTCAAACTAGATATTTTAATAAGACTTGTATTTTTTTTGTTTCAGATGGAGCGCTGCATTATTATTATTATCATTATTATTTTTATTATTATTTTATTATTATTTTTATTTTTATATTTTTATATTATATATATATATATATATATATATATATATATATATATATATTTAAACACATATGCGAAAATACGCATATTGTTAATGAAAAATTCAAACAATTTGTAACTGTTTTACAACAGAATAATATCGCTAATGTATGCGACGCTGCAAAAGTGATACGTGAAAGTGATATGTTTAACGGCGAATCGATCATAGATTGCGAGTTATTGACATGTGCTGTAAATGATATTCTTCACGATGCTTGTAATAAATAAGTTGTTTTACTATTTATATGTGAAGTTAATTATTTAACCCATCCTTTATGTATGAATAAAAACTGTGTAATAGATATGCACAGTCTGCAAAACTTAAATCTTTCTCTCGACATACTCTGCTTAAGATGTAGAAAAGTGATGAGGTAGATGAGATGTGATACTCCAGTTAGAAGGAGACAAAAGAACCATAGAAACGGTGAATATAAAAAGTATTTTTTTGTGCAATAATTAAGAGTGAGAAATACATTTCTCAATAAATTCTATCTCGCGCTGTCTCTCTCTCTCCCACATGCATGCGAACGTCATCCTTTTCCCACGCCAATGCGGACGCTATCCTTTTCCTACACGCGTGCATGCCTCGCGCTATCTCTCTCACACCGCCTTGCGAACGCCGTATCATCCGCGTGCATGCTTCGCGCTATCTCTTTCTCTCTCTCCCAAGTGCATGCCTCGCGCTATCTCTCTCCCAAGTGCATGCCTATATATATATATCTCTCTCTCTCTCTCTCTCCAACGTGCATGCAAACGCTATCCTTGTCTTACGCTTCCTCGCGGGTCCCTCACCAATCGGTTAGGACGCGGGTCCCCCTCTACCCCGCGGATCCCTCACCTATCGGTTTCGCCGCGGGTCTCCCTCCCCCTTTCCGCGGACCCCTCGCCTACCGGTTAGGTTAGCGGGTCCCTCGCCTATCGGTTAGGACGCGGTCCCCCTCCCCCCACTCCGCGGACCCCTCGCCAATCGGTTAGGACGCGGCCCCCCCCCTCCGCGGACCCCTCGCCCATCGGTTAGGACGCGATTCCCCCGCGTGACGTCATACCCCCCGCGCCGGTTTCCCCTCGCCCCTCACCCTCCCTCAGAGGACCTGGGTTAGAACTCTCATTGCTATACTACTAAAATCTGTATTTCCCGTTTGGCTTCTTCACCATCACGATCTGATTCGACCATTCACTATAAAAGGGTTCTATTATTCCGGCACCTAGCATTTTATCAACTTCGTCGCGGATCGCCTCCTGTACTTTAGGCGAAACTAAATAACATCTTTGTTTTATAGGTCGGTTCGGACCGACATCTATTTCATGTTCTGTTAGAGAAGTGACACCGGGGTTTGCGACAGCTTCCGGTATTCTATCCTTTAGAAATTTTTATAATCGTTCGGTCTGCGAGGGCGTTCATTCAGAGAGTCTATTGCACACGGTCGGAGTTTCGCTCTGTGATTCAAACTTATACTTTACCGCGGGCTCATTCGCAAAGTGCCATTCGGTCGTCGCGAAATCTAATCCAATACCGAACTTGCACAAAAAGTCTATCCCCACGATACACGAGACTGCCAAATTCGGCAATAAACAAGTCGAGATTAGGCGACTTTGATTTTTCAACGCGTACGGGACCTCCACCTCCTCCCGTACCTCCGCTAGTTGTCCGTTGACCGTGCGAATCCGCGTAACATGATTTCTACGCGTCGGCAGCCCCAACTGTCGTATTATTCGGATACCATCGGCCCCGAGAATCGTTCGATTCGATTCTAAATCGACTAATGCTCGTAACGGTTCTCCGTGTATAAAGATCTCGAAATAACAAAGTGACGGCAACTCTTTACGGAACTCTAAAGACTTTACGGAATTAAGCGCAGTTATACGAGAGACTGGAGGCTTCCCGGTCTTCGGGTGCGATGGGGGCCCCCCTTAAGATTTCCGGAGTCGTTGGGGCCCGTTTTATCGACTCCCCTCCTTGTTTCCCGCACATGCGGGACACATCCTTACGGTAACGCTCGGTTTGCCACACCGATAGCAATGAACGCGCTTTCTTTCTGCACATTCTCTCGCGAAATGCCCGATCTTCCCGCAGTTCCAGCACTTGGTGTTCGAGCCAGAACCGGGGGTGGAGGAATTGGCGGATGTGACTGTAGCGGAAGAGCTTGATGGAATCGTAGCGGTAACTGAGGTGGTGGCGGACGCGTTGGTTCTCCCCCGCGCATGATTTTTTGCGCCATTCCCTCTTTTCGGCGTCGTCTCGTCAAATCCCGCGGCTGCTATAGTGTTCGGATTTTTGTGGGTCTTACGCGGCGGGCGATACGCGAGATCCGGAAAAATCGACTGTTCCGGAGGCGGCGGCGCTCGTTTACCGCTTCATAACTGCGTTTCACTCGTGAGGCTAAGTTCTATAATGAGTGGAAATCATATATATCGCATCGGTGTACAGCGATCTGTAAGCGCGGCAGCATATTCCGATGTGCATAATTTAGTTGCTCGTCCAGACTCCACGGAGGACTTAATCGCGCAAACAAAGCTCTCATACACGTTATAAAGTCCGAAATAGGCTCGTGATCCCCCTGTGTGCGGCGCATGATCTCATCCCGCAACGCGAATTGGAAGTCTGGGTTACCGAATCGCGTTCGCCATGCCGACTCAAAATCCCGTCAATTACGCCACTGTCCGCGCTTGTTACGGTACCAATACAGTGCAATGCCCGATAAGAAGAACGGTATGCACTTGAATATCTCTTTATCGTTAACGGGAACTAACGCGCGTCCAGTGATGCCAGAATTGAGACGCGAGCAACATGCAACCGAGGTGGAGGGGATAACACGCACAAACGCAAACAGCGTACGTGTGAGCTTGGCGCTTCGGCTAGCTTCGGATAACAGAAGAGGACAGATGTACTGTTTTCTGTCTCTCTCCTTCCTACCGAGCCGGCAACGGTACGGGCGACGGGCGACGGGCAACGAGCGACGGGCGACGGGCGATGTTGCTCGTTTCTCAATTCTTGATGCATGACAGCGTTAAATGTTTTTTTTACAGCCTATTAATGTGTTATATATTAAATGTTTTTTTTCAACCTTCTTCTTTAATATGTTTTAAATTAAATGATTTTTTACGCTTTTGATAATATATATTTATATCAGAGTTATAAGAGAGAGCATTATTAAATTAAGACAATACTCTGCTTTAATTTTTTTTTAATTTATGTATACTGCATATAAAAGTATTCGAGTAAAATACTCGAATATTGAACATAATATTAAACATTTCATATTCTACATACCGAGAAAAAGAATAATTTGATAGTAAAAAATGTTATTTTATTCGAGAAAACTATTTATTCGGTGAATTTTAATAACGTTTTTGTTTATTGTTAAATCTTTAAGTTTCTTAGGTATAATATATTTATTTAGTAAATATAATAAATATAAAATATATTTTTCTTATCAAAAACAATATCTAGATTATTAAAAAATATTATTTAAATGAAAAGAAATTATACAAAGATAAAAAATGAATATTGTTAGAACAAATCAAATAATTTTTGTTAATAATATACTGAAAGAAGAAATATATATATATATATATTATGCCAGCACTTTTATATATTTAAATAAAAAAATATGTATTAATTAAAGCAGTATTGTTTTAATGTAATAATGTATTTTCTTATAACTCTGGTATAAATATATAGTATCAAAAGGCTGTAAATATATTTTTAAATTGGAGAAATAATATTTGCAATTGTAAGTATATATTTACAAAGCATTGGGGTTTAACTCAATAAAATAAATAATAAATTTTAGAAATAGTTACAAATTTCATTTATACAACTCGAGATATATAATTTATATGAGAATTAAACTCCTACTTTTTGTGCTTCAAACAAACAGTTTACAAATATTTATCGTGCTCAATTCAATCAGTTTAATATTCTGAATCTTGTGTTGGGCTTATATCAGATATAATCAGAAATTAAACTGATTGAACACTACTACGCTTTAAATCTTATATTACTAGCCAAACCTTGCAGACTTTATATCCATTTGTAAGAATGCGAGAAAATACATCATCTAACGAAGAAATTAGTAAATCGCTCACATATTTAAATGAAATGAATTGATTTTTAATAACAAAAAATCTAATTGTCTAAAATACATATTTGATTAAATATTATATATTATATACTAATATTATATATTAGTATTATGTATTTAGGATGGCTTTACATAATGAATGGTGCTTGTCCACACCACACATGGGGTATCACCAATGGCGCGTTCGGTTTTTTAAAGTGGACCTTCGCCTGGAGCCTTATTATACCACTGTATGTTATATATTTTATTGTATCTTTCATTTACAAGTGTGATGTCTTTTATAGACAAGATATTTTTTACACACTTGTATTTTAAAAATGTGATGTCTTTTACAGACAAGATATTTTTTACACACTTGTATTTTAAAAATGTGATGTCTTTTACAGACAAGATATTTTTTACACTCTTGTATTTTTAAAATGTGATGTCTTTTACAGACAAGATATTTTTTACACACTTGTTTTTTACAAGTTTACACATTAAACGTTTAAACATTATTATTACATATCATTAACCGATGACGGACCAGCAATGTCATCAATGTCAGCAGCATATAATGTAAAACTGTTCATTTTCTTGGGGACAAGTAGAATATAATTTTTCCGATGACTTGAGAGATAAATGCTTTTCATTAATCTCCATGTCTAGAACAGTTTGTTTTCTTGTTTTTAGTGCTGATTTTAATACACATATAGCATTTATACACGCGGGCGAAAGTTTATTTCGTTTCTTTGTTTTTATATCAGATAGAAAAGAAAACATTCTTTCTGGGTCAGCATTTGAATTTGGAAGTGATCTTATAGCATTCAAAAGAGACTTCAGATTGGGATATTTACGTTTTAAAATTTATTTCCACATCTCATCAAAGTTTAATTTAGAAAAATGTTCTTTTTCTGCTATTGTAAAATCGAGATGTAAAGCATACCACTCTTTTCTTAATGCATTTTCGTCAAAACCACCGAGGGTTTGAGCGAAAAAAGAAACATCATTAAATGATGTTTCTCTATCGATGCTACATAATGCTGCGTTTAATTGAAAAACCTTTAATTTATATAAAAATTTATTTTTAATGGGCAGTCTTTTACTAATTTCCTCGGCAGCAGTCATGTAAAATTGCAGACAATTATCTCGAACATTTCCAATTATGTCTGCGTGTCCTTCTTTCATTAAACTCTCGAGATATTCTTCACATTCAAATCCTACATTTATATTATTTAAAGATTTTTGATTTTCTTTTTCAGAAAATTTAAAATCATCATTACATACATATTTTAGAAGCTCTGGTTTCAAAAAGTGTTTACAAACTGTTATTAAAAGCTCTACAGATTTTGGCTGCAATAAATGAATTTTTGTTCCCAGAGCTTGGAAAAATGCATTGAAAGAATTTAAAAAATTCAAAATATGTTTTAAAAATAGCAAATATGCTTTTACATCAGGATTTTGCATTATAGATAATAAATTTTCTCCTGACTTTGATTTTTCACTTACGACCATTTCGGTCAAAAAAAGCTTGGTAGTATCCCACAACTCAAGATGTCTTTCAACAGATGAATGGTGAGAGAGCCACCGTGTATCAGACAATTTTAAAATTTTATGATTTATTTCCTGAAAACATTCTCTTAAATCTTGATAAATAGCAGCACGCTTGGGACTACTGTTAATATAATTCGCCATCTTTTTTAAAAATTCTTCACAATATTCCGGTATTTTTGCACATGCAGCATGTGCAGCCAATGCAGCGGAATGGCATGGACATGAAAATGTTAATAAATTTTTACAAACTTCTTCTAACTTTTTTTTGAACGATAGATGTTTTCTACCATGACAGACGCATTGTCGCATGATAGGGCAACGATATTTAAAAATGGAATGTTTAATTTCCACATTTCACATTTGAATGCATTAAATAATTTTTCCGCGCTGCTATTTCTCGCATCAATATTAATTAATTTTACTAATTGCGTGCGAATATCTAATGTTTCAGGATCAACATATCGAACAAGAAACGTCATCCATTTTTCATTACTAATATCAGACGTTTCGTCAATAAAAATTGTAAATTTCGTATTTTGAATACTGTTAACCACACGGGCCGTCTCAACCGGACACAATACATTTGAAATTATACTATTACATTTTGTTCGACCCATGCTCATACTTTTCCAATACGTTAGGATCTTTTCCTACTTCTTGGAAAAAACTAAGAATTTCTTTTGCCGTTTGATGCGAAATATTCTTATCAGCAATTAACGCGGCATATCGAATTTCTGCTGATTTCTTTCGCTCTTCAAATGACAAAAGTGATTCGTCCGTCATGTTGATACTTTCGTCCGTATTCTTTGTTTCTGTTTTATTATTTTTACATATTTCTATGTGTGCTATTGATTCTGCGTGACGATAAATTTGTGATAAACCACCAACCATAGATTTATCACAAAATGAGCAAAAAAACGAATTTTTGTCATGTGACACTTCGCGTAGCCATGGCTTAAATAATTCTATCTCTAGCCATTGTTGGTTAAATTTATGTTTTTCTGTTAATTTTTTAATTAAACTCTTATTGTCAGCATTTAATAATAATGATGTACTTTCTTTAATATTATTTTTGTGGCACGCAGAATCCGCATGTTTTAAAACATGTGTGTTGCACGAAATATTTTTATTACATATAATGCAATGATAAAAACTATCATCACAAGATACTTTACGTATCCAAGATTTTATTCTATCATCACTAAGCCAACCTTCTGAAAAGCTTCGCTTAGATTTTTTTCTTAATCCATGACACATTTTTATATACAGCAAAAGATAGGCAGAAACAAAAAATTAAAGAAGAATGAGTAAAATAAAAGATAAACAATAAACACAATAGGGACTCACAATCAGAATTGATTCAGCTTCTTGGATACCAATATTTTACAAGACACATAAAAAGAAACGTTGACTCGCAAATACAAGGCAACAAGATTATCTCACAGAAGCGCCATGAAACAGTAAACATAAAATAAATGCACGGCGTACGAAACAAATGAAAAAATGCAGAATGTTTCAGTTCATTGGAGAACATCACTGCGACACAACGCATCATGTCTCGTAAGTAGTTAATTAAATCATTATTTTATTTGTATTTGTTACACAAGTTTAAGAAAGTTTAGGCTTCGGTTTCTTTCTGTTTTGTAATTATATATAATAATAATTTATCGAAATTTTATTAACACGATATGTAATGTATGATGTAATGTAATGTATATATGTATGTATGTATGTATGTATGTATGTATGTATGTATGTATGTATGTATGTATGTATGTATGTATGTATGTATGTATGTATGTATGTATGTATGTATGTATGTATGTATGTATGTATATATGTATGTATGTATGTATGTATGTATGTATGTATGTATGTATGTATGTATGTATGTATGTATGTATGTATATATGTATATATGTAAAATTTATTAGTATGCAATAACATATGAACATTATATATATTTTATTTTTACAGAAGAAGTAAATGAAAATATGCAGCAGATGGTGCTGCAGGAGGACCTGAATCTACAGCAGTTGATGCAACAATTGTTGCATCAACAGAATATTCAGCAGCAGCAACAACAACAACTGCAGCAACAGCTGCAATATTTACTGCAAAGTAAAAAGCAGCAGCCGCAGTCGCAGCCGGAGCAGCAGCAGCAGTCGCAGCCGGAGCAGCAAAATAATAAAAATGGTAAATTATATCTTTTTTATTATTAATTTATTAATTTATATGCATGATTATATTAACTTATTTATTATTTATGAATGTATATGTTTATTTTTCAGGAAAAGAAAAAAAAGAGGAGGCGGCCGGTCGCGTGCCCGCTGGTACAACCAGCGTGGTCGAGGAGGTAGAGGCAGAGGATCTGGCGTATATGGCGGCCGGGCCGATAGAAGCGGCCCGAGAGGCCGAGTAAGGAAGCAAGGTGAGGAGTTATGCGGGGCCGAAGTCGCCCCACTATCATAAAAAATTATTACATTAAATATTAAAAAAATAAAGATTATTAAATAATAATTCAGTAATTAATTATTTACACTATAAATTTTTCTTATTTATCCCTATTGCCCTCAGATACAATATCCTATAGTTAAAATATTATATTTTTTACATTTTTATCATTAAACATAGTAATACTATATATAAATTAAAAAATGTTAACATATAATGAAATTAATTGGCATTTTATTATTTCTGTATTATTTTGTGATTGTAGTAATTATAAGTGCCCTCGAACTTTATTCGGATATTCGCGAATTATTAATGACATTGCTGGTCCGTCATCAGCTAATGATATGCAATAATAATATTGCAAAACAAATAAAAAATATCTTGTCTGTAAAAGGCATCACACTTGTAAAGAATAAATGTGCAAATAATATGTTGTCTGTAAAAGACATCACTTCTGAAATTACAGGTACAATATTATATAATGTGGTATAATAAGGCTCCAGGCGAAGATCCACATCAAAAAATCTAACGCGCCATTGGTGAGACCCCATGGGTGGTGTGGAAAAGCACTATTCATTATTTTAAGCCTATGACACACAAACGTATATGTGGTCAGTATACGTTTGTATATTGTAATTGTGATAAAAATAATGTGTAAAAATAAAAAGATTATGAAACGAATCTTTTCACCCATCTTGAATATATAATACTAAACAGTATATAATATTTAATCAAATACATATTTAAAGAAATTGGATTTTTTGTTGTTAAAAATCAATTTATTTCACTTAAATATGTGAGCGATTCACTAGCTTTTTCGTTATGTGACGTACTTTCTCGCATTATTACAAATGAATATAAAGTCTGCAATATTCAGCTTAATAATAGTAATATAAGATTAAAAATATAGTAACTGTTTCGATAAGTTTAATTTCTGATTATATGTTATTTAAGCCCAACACAAGATTCAGAATATTAAACTGATTGAATTCAGCATGATACATGAATAATTATTTGTAAACTGTTTATTTGAAGCACAAAAGGTATGAGTTTAATTCTCATTCAAATTATACATCTCCAGTTTTATAAATTAGATGTAACTATTTCAAAAATGTATTGTTTATTTTATTAAGTTAAACCCCAATGCTTTGTACGAAATATATTTACAATTGCAAATATTATTTCTCCAATTAAATAATATATTTACAGCCTTTTGGTATTATATATTTATATCAGAGTTATAAAAAAAATACATTATTACATAAAAACAATACTGCTTTGATTAATATATTTTTTTTATTTAAGTATATAAAAGTGTTCGCATAAGATATATATTTTTATTCTTTCAGTAATTATATTATCAGCAAAAATTATTTAATTTATTTTAATAATATTCATTTTTTATTTATGTATACTTTCTTTTCATTTATATTTTCATTAAATATTTTTAAAAAATTTACATATTGTTTTTAAAAATATATTTAATATTTATTGTATTTAATAAATAAATATTTTAATTAAGAAACTTAAAGATTTTAATATAAACAAATACGCTATTAAAATTCATCGAATTGTTTTCTTGAATAAAATAAAATTTTTAAGTATCAAGTTATTTCTTTTCTCTGTACGAAAAGTATGAAATGTTTAATAAAATGTTCAATCTTTGAGTACTTTATCCGAATACTTTTATATGCAGTATACTTAAATTTAAAAAAATTAAATAAAGCAATATTGTTTTAATGTAATAATACATTTTCTCTTATAACTCTAATATAAATATATAATATCGAAAGCGTGAGAAATCATTTAATATATAATGTAGGAAGGAAAGTTGGAAAAAACATTTACTATATGACATGAGAAGGCTGTAAGAAAAACATTTAACGCTCATGTATATCAAGAATCAAGAAGCGAGCAACATCGCCCGTCGCCGTCGCTCGTATGCCCGTCGCTATAGTTGCCGGCTCGATAGGAAGAAGAGAGACAGAAAACAGTATATCTGTCCTCTTCTACTATCCGAAGCTAGCCGATGCGCCGAGCTCACACGTACGCTGTTTGCGCTTGTTCGTGTTATCCTCTCCACCTCATTTGCATGTTGCTCGCGTCTCAATTCTGGCATCACTGCGCGCGTCCCTCCTCTATACGTGTGAGGAACGTTTCCGCGTCGCTACCACGCGCACCCGAGAATTGCAAATTCTACCGACGCATCAGCTTGGTACGCGTCGATGGTCAACGAGGTAGAGCGCGCGGGGCCGCGTACCTCGGCCCCGCGGGGCGGTAGATCCACCCGCGACGGCCGGAGGCGCGTCCCCTTAGAACCGGCCTCCTCACCGTCAACTAGCCTAAAGCCCATCTCGACCGGGCTATTGGGTCGCTCTGACGCCTCCTCGTCCGGGCTAGGTAACTTGAATAGGCCCTTCTTAGGCGTAGGGGCACTGGGAAGATCAACCCTCTGCAACGCGTCACTCTCGAATCTAATTAGGCGCGATCGTAATGCGGAGACAGTACCCTCCGGGTCTTGACCGCGCCTTTTCAACAGTTGCTCCATCGGAAGTTTATAGACCCTCTCTCCCTAAATTAGGAGGACGCAGGCCCCCGAAAAACCGCCCCTGATCGGGTCATTCGACCCTTGTGACGAGCGTTCCAAAAACGTCACGTCACAATACATACATAATGATATAATAGTAATATAATAATCAATAATCTTTCAAATTTCCAGAGGAAATCCAGCATTTTTTACAAATTGCAAAAAAACTCTTCGCTTTCCTCTGCTATAATTCGTAAACTATTTATCTGAAAAAAAAGTATTGCATACAAAAGTTGTAGAAAATTTTGTGCTCTACAAATTTTGTAATAGATGCTTTTGCTCTAAATTGCACCGGAAACGAGATATTCGCGAAAAAGTGATTTTTCGCTCCATTTTTCCAATATGGCGGCGCGAGCGGCAACGTTTCAAGGTCAAAAACTCAGAGTCTTAATTAGTATGCCAAACTTAAAAACTATGCCAAGTATAAACTTTCCTTGACCTTTTGCAAGGTAAAACCTACCTATTGACTGAACTAATATACATTTCATCAAGAGACACGATAGTGTTTCGCGTCAAGTCACGCGAAGCAAAGACCGCGCGTAACAAGAGCGAGGCACCCCGGATATCTATACGCGAGTCGGATAGTTGAGAGTACCTTAGATTACCAGATCTGAATAACGGCTGAACCGATCGAATTCTTGATAGGCTTAAGAGGATGCCGGAGCGACGGGCGAACTCCGACGGGTTAGCGCCCTCCTCTAAACGTAACTAAAAGTGTAGGTATATTACCAACGCTTTATAGTTACGTTATCGACAGTATTACGTAGAATAATTAAAGTCAGGGACATATGCATATTTTAGACAGAGCAATAAAACCCAAGTTTTTCGCGTTGTGTTAAATATGTGGAGACAGAAAAAATGTATTTCTACTTCTCTATCTCGTACAAGCAATTTTAGAGCACAGATGTCTGTGTCGCATACATATTTTGAACACAATAATATAATATTGCTCATATTGTCTCTTTTGATTTTGTCATGATGTGCATATATATATATATATATTGCAACGACTTTTCCTACCGTCTCGCGGCTGAGCGATAAACGCGGCCGTCGACTCGTTCTCTCCGTCGCGCGGGTGTAAATTGCGCCGACGAACAGGAGCTAATTCGCCGAACGGGAGATGCGGAATGGTCGTTGACAAAAACGGGAAAACGGAGAAAAAGATCCACGCGCCAGGTGGGAACGGGATGGTAGGAGTTCCGCGCGTACCGTGATGAGATCCGAGAGATAATCGCGAGAATCGAACTTGGGCGCCAGATATGATCTTTCACGTATCAATTCGCGAAACACGAAATAAGCGCGAAATAAATAAGCGCGAAAGAAATTGCCGGAATTCGCCACGGGCTGACTAGCTCGCCTAACGGTAGAGGGGCAGGGCGAGTGTTGATCGAACGCGATAATTTATGCAAGAGGCGACAATTACGGGAACGACAAACACAACTGAAAGGAAACTCGTAAATTAAACAGAGAAATTAACAGATTTATTATAATAGCGGGAGCCGCAGCTCCTCGAGAATAGTAATGATAAACCGCGCGGATATACGGCGGCGGTAAAAGAAACGCGGCTGCGAGACTGGGTGTTAGACGCGGGGCGCTAAACCCTGTAATGCGTACGCCGAGACCGACCCGTTAGATCGGCCGGAATGTCCGCTCGGCTTGAATTACGCCTCGCACTGCGAAGAAATTGATTATTACGTTCGTCTGTAATTCGGGCGCAAGTCCGAATCAATTCTCGATATCACCTCGCCAACGGGCGATCTTATCGCCCGCTATTACCACTAAATTACTAATACGCAACTTAAGATTAACAGGCAATTAATACAACGCGGACATGCTTCGATTTCGGACGGACAGATTACGCAGAATTGAATACTCGACACACACACGCACGCAATTCATGCAAGAATCGCGAGGAAACTCTCACAAAACGTGCTCACAATTTCAAGACGCGGTGCTTTACAGCCGATATAATACGTCGAATTTACGCGATTCACACTCTCATGTAACCCATATAATAATCGCGAAAGAAAGTTGCACCGGACGTGCACGCACAGTTTAGACGCGAAGATTCACAAACGAAAGACAAAAATAATATAACAAATTGACGCGAATTACACTCACACTCAGACAACCGACATATAGTACGAACGAGTCTTAAATGCTAGACGTGCGAGAACCAACGCAAGTATAATCTACGGAATCCGAATCTCCAGAGAGACGACACATGGTTTATTAGAAACGCGAGGTCATGTCTCGATCCGCGGAAACCGATACTTTCGAGGCTCCGGGGCTCGAATCGCTTGACGACGTGGCCGTGACGCGAAAATCTACACCAAAGAATCGGGCTTAGCCCGTACACCAAAGTACGAATTCACGGCGACGACGACAGAACGAAACGATTCCGGGCGCGATCGCGAGTGGCGAATATGGCGGAGGATAACCTCACCGGTACTTTTCCTCTCGTGGTGGTTACACGGGGTCGGCGACGTTGACGTCCTCTCCCTCGGGTCCGTCCTTCGCAGCTGTCGATCGCCGTGATCCTCTCCGCTCGCTCTCGTCTCGTTATCGCTCTCGTCTTTCACAAAAATTGCTCGCTCTCGCTCGCTATCGGCTCGCAGGCTCGCAGGCTCGCACCAGTCTGATCCTGGATCGTCGCGATCCAGAATCGATACCTGTGGGCCAGCCGGGGCTGCGCACACAGGGTGCGTATTATCGCGACCAATCACGCGTTATCACGCGCTGTGGCCGTCGGGCGGCGCGCTCACGGTCGTAACGGGGGTGCGCGCGCCCCCGGTATTACAAATAATAATTAGCTGGGGCCCTTTTCGTGGGGCCGTCGCGGGGTCTGGGGCGAACGGCTTGGCCGGATGTATCGCTGCCACCCTTCCTTCCGTCTTTTCCGGGACCGCGTCACGCCATCAGGTGCAGAATTGCAGTCCCTCCGCGGGGACCGGATCCGCACGGGCCTGTGTCCTTGCGCGAGGATCCCCTCGCTGTCCCGTGCGTTGCGTATCACGTGTGCGGGTCCTGATCCCGTTGTGACGTAGCTAATTTGGCCGTTAGATGTTTTCGATTTCCAAATTGCTGGCTCCTTGCCCCTCCAAGGTCTTCCTTGATTGGCGATCGTATTTTCCGTGACGCTTCAGCGACTTTCCGCTCCTTCTTCCGATGAGGCTCCCAAATGAATTATTCATACGAAAGAAAATCATAAACGAAATTAATATTACGCTCGAAATCTCAATTAATGACGCCTCTCTGGAGGTAACGGTACGGTTATCGCAATGATTCGACTGGCGCGGCCCTTTAGCCCGCGCTTTTCGATCGGAGAGGGACTCGGCGGACGCGCGCGAGACGGCAACGTCACAATATATATATAAAGGATATTAGCAATATTTGTGTATAATTTTCTACAAGTCACAATTTATGACTTGTTTGCTAAATAGATATAATGGAAAGCAAATAATAATGCAAAATATATTATGCAAATTTTTAAAGTTTGTATAATTATATATTTGTAATATTTACAAACAGTCACAATATATTTTCTGCTTCATAAGCACATCGAGATAACAGAAAATTATATGATATAATATTTCGATATTATATCAGATATCGAGAATAGAATGGGCCCCTCCATCGCTCAATCCCGTGAGAACGCAACCATAATTTTTTTTTTTTTCGTCTCTCCGATTTTATTGCAAACGAGACATTTGCATTGAGGCATCTTTTTCCAACAATATTCATTGCAATATAACGATAAATTTATCGGATAATGATAAATTTTTTTTATTTTGGAAAAGGCAGCAATTTATTTTCTGCTACAAATTTAAGAAAATGTTGCCTCATATATTCCACGTTATTGGAATATTTCTCATTAGAAGGATTTCCTCCTAAGGCTATTGTTGTAGCGAAAGCTGCAGCATAAATTCCACAACATGTGCCATTAGGTTGTACTTGAACCTTTTTAAATATTATATTATTTGCACTTATTTGTGGATAACGACGATGAATGTAATTTTTTTCTTTAGACACCAATTTATCGTATGTACAACTGGGTAGATTGCCGTACACTCGAAGTTTGGTGCCGTCAAAAAATATACATCGCCAGTGATCACTGCAATTTCCTCCAATAATTTGTAAGCTTTTGTCACTACGACTTGCTTCAATTATATGAGGATATTCCAAATATAGCACACTTTGTGTTTCAAAAGGAGAATTATCTCTTACGACGCGTAAAAATAGGGTCTAATTATTCGTCGTTTATTTTGCTATATTCAGGTAATACGTTATCCTTTACTAAATAAAAAGGAGCAATCGAGTTATCGAGAAATTCTTTTTGTTTTGCCATGTCGTCTTCAGTTAGCTCTTCTTCATTTTGTGAGTAACTAACAACGATGCAATCGTCATCTTGTTCTGCATTCAGAGCAGTAACAGCAGTAATAGTTGCTTCCATTGGAATAATATTCGATTCGAAATATTTATTTTCGTCGATAATATTTTCGTCTTCTATATTACATTGTCGAAGACTTTTTCGATTAATTATTTTTTTGCCTACTTTTTGTTGAGCTTCTATTATATATCTTGGATTTCTAATTGGCATATGTCTATTATGCCGACTATCCAAGATTTCTGGAAGCATGCAATCGTAATAAAAACGTGTTAAAAAGGGCAGCATTTGATTACTCCAAAATACATTATCCCTATTTACACGTATTATTTTCAAGCTTTTTGGCGTCCACACGGCGAAAATACAATAATCTCGCTGCGTTATATTTAACTGGCCTTGAACTTGATAGAAAAATCGGTGATTCCGATTCATTTTATCTGCATTGCTCTTATCAAAGATGCCTTTTAGTTGAGGCAGCGTCTTTATGGCCTCTTCCGCTGTTAAATGCTCAGCTGACAGAGGACATTTTATTTCTACCAGACCATCTTCATCTATGAGTCCGTCAGGAGAAGCACCCAAGCATGGATTTTCAATATGAATGAATAATCCGCAAGTTTTAATCTCCTTGTTCAATGTTACGGCCAATTCTTTTTTTGCAATTTTTTCCATCTCGCGACCATATTTCATAGCCGCGGTATCGATAGAGGGAGGAAATAAAATGTTCTTCACAGTCGCGGCGCAAGACGTTGTCCGTCTCATGCGACATATGATTCCAAAATTAGACGCTGTCAACATTTCGTGTCTCAATGAATGCCACAAATCCGATTCATTTTGCTCCATTGTATCACGTTCAATTTGTCTCCAATTTTGCCCATTTTCAAACAACTTTTCCAAATGATTTTCTCGAAGTTGCTCAAAAACATCGGATGGAAGATCTGGTTTTTGTGATTGCGGGCCGTAATGACAATCTGTTCCCGATTCCCGTTTAAATTTCTTTTGCCTTCCATTCATTTCGCGAGATTCTCTGGTTCTTGCAACTTTTGCTTGTCGTCGCTTTTCCAGAGTCTCGACAATGAGAGGAACATTTTTACATATGCTTTTATGCGCTTGCGTGAGAACTTGTTTCGTATTATATTGCACAACTGCCTCCGCAATTCTAGCATCGTACGAGCCTCGGTTACCAAAATTGATGCGCTTTCCACCAATTTCTTTGCAGATTATCGAGTTGAACGATTCTGCAGGATTGTTGGTGAATTTCAGCAACAAGCTGTCGGAATAAGCGCTTAAATATACGATAGCACTCTCTACTTTTTGGTAAAGACCGTGCAACTTGAGATATGGTACATAATTTTTCTTTGTTTCATCACGGTCACATATACGACCGCGTTCGTTACATCGTTTATGTTCACCAAATATATGGCTAGGAATATTTAAGATATCTTTTTGTAATTCCATTGCCTTATAATGGTCAGGTTGCTCTTCTTCTCTTTCCAAATCGATTGCTTTTATCACCTCTTTTCGTATTTTCAAAATGTTGCTTTTTACAACATTTCGTAGCTGCACGAAATCACGCTTTCTTTGCATTTTTGGCTGAGTTGTCTCTGCTACAGCCCTCAACTTTTTGCATAGATTGCGAAGCAAATGATTCGTACATTCAATTTTTTTCACGGTTATCATTTGTTCGCGATATGGTCTAGTATCAACGATGGACTGATATACGCTACTATCACCATCGGCAATAACCGTTCTATAAATCATTCCATGCATTTCCAGGCTACTTTTAAAGCCTTCTGCAATGGCGTCGCTCTCCATACTTGTGGAGCTTGCGTTACGATCGAAATTTTTGTAGCATTTATGATCTCTTGGTTCGATTCTGTTTCGTTCCGCTATATCACATATCGTACAAAATTTATTGCGGATTCCGACGAATAGAACCTTTTTTGTGCGGTAACCAAGTATGGCACCAACACCAGAAAGAGAATCGTAGGCGTTGCAGTACAATCTCTTCATCCAACTACCATCCGCTACAACAGTTATGTACGGAATACTGTTTATAGTTTCTTTTCTTTCGAGAGCGAGTTGCTTTTCAACTTCGGCAGCCATTTTCATATTTTCCACGGCTGTTTTCTCAAAATTATTAATTACATTTTCTCGATATTTGATGTAAGTTTTATCGGACATACATGGAATATTCATGGCTGCACACAGCTCTTCCAGCTGGGCAAAGCCGATTCCAACTGTAACAGGTCCTGCTACAACAGCCGTATTAACGTCCAATGTTTCTGGCTCTGTGGGTTCTGACCAGATGTTTGCTTCATAATTGCACATTTGGCACTTGAAGAACAACTGCGTCATTAACCCACGGCGATGAGAATTAATGAGTTTCCAATCTTTAAATCGGCACTCTATCCCTCGCGCATGATTATCGAATGTTCTGTGGATTTCATTCCACAAAAAAGCAATGTCGACAATGCGACGGCCTTCAGGCATGCTATCCTGGATACGATTTGTATCCAAAAGGCCATTTTCGATAACAAAATTATTGTTATCTTCGCAAAGTTCTACATTTTCTACATAACACATACCTGTATTTGAAGTTGACTCCAGGCACTGCATTGTTTGGATACTAACTTTGGAATCCATCGTATCGGGAAGTGATTCCACCGATTTCTGGTAATCGATGGATTCGTTATTAGTACCCTTAGCAATACTAAGAGTTGCAATAACCCTGGAGTTATTCGCCTCCTGGCTTTCTACCAATTGCAATAACTGTCGCCTGCAAAGAAAAATAAATGTATAAGTATTTTGTAAAACATTGCTATCAAAAGATATGTCATTTATTTTATCGCTTTGGATTATTATAAAAATATAATCTCTGAAAAATAAGTCTTTGGTTTATAAAACCTTATATAACTGGTACTGAAAATTAATATCAATAATAATATTAATTATTATAATACAATAGATAATGTTTTATTTTGTAATAACCAAAGCGCACATGCAAAACGCATTTGGTGGGAAATATTTCTGTCAACAACCAGCTCACGATTTGATCGCTTCTGGGAGACATTTTTCAACCAAAGTGCACATGTAAAACGCATTTGGTGGGAAATATTTCTGTCAACAACCAGCTCACGATTTGATCGCTTCTGGGAGACATTTTTCAACCAAAGTGCACATGCAAAACGCATTTGGTGGGAAATATTTCTGTCAACAACCAGCTCACGAATTGATCGCCTCTGGCTAACTAACTACTGTGGCACTAACTACTATTACAAAATAAATATGATCAATTTTCAGTTAAATATAAAGATAAGCGAAAGATTAAGTTCTTATTTTTCAGAGATTATTATATTTTTGACATTATTTTCATATACATATTGTATATATATACATATTAATAATTAAAATTACATTAAAGCAATATAAATATATATAAATTTAAATATTTATTAATAATTTTAGTTCTTTTTCTTTTAATCTCAAGGTCACTATAAAAATATTTTTAATTATAAAATTATATTTAATTTCTTTTAAAAAATTGTAATTCACATACTTTAATTGCTTATATATATATATATATATATATATATATATATATATATATATATATGTATATGTAGTATTAAATATTTGAAAATATTGTATATAATTTTTGTCAAATTGTCTTAATAAATTTATTACAAGAAATACTTTAAATATAATAAACAAATAAAATTTGTTTATTTACATTTGTATTAAAGAAACTAAATTTCCAGAAACTTGATTATGAAATCCCCTCTAAATAATTATGAATCATAATTATTTTACACTTACTTTCATTAATTATAACATTCTTTTAAATTTCAGACAATTTGTGTAATTAAAAGTGATAAATAAATCTATATTTATTTATAATATTAAACTTTAATTTCTCTATCTATTAGTCTATTAAAATTCTATTAACTAAACTTTAATTATTATTTAATTTTATTTACTTATATCTGTTAATTACATAATTATTTAATTATGCATATATATATATATATATATATATATATATATATATATATATACATATATATATGCGTATTATTCAATAATTATATGTAATAAGTAAATAAAATTAAATAATAATTAAAGTTTAGTTAATAGAATTTTAATAAACTAATAGATAGAGAAATTAAAGTTTAATATTATAAATAAATATAGATTTATTTATCAATCATTTTATTTAACTGTTCCTTTTATATCAGGATTTCAATTTAAAAAACTGTTAATTACACAAATTCTCTGAAATTTAAAAGAATGTTATAATTAATGAAAGTAAGTGTAAAATAATTATGTTTCATAATTTTCTAGAGGGGATTTTATAATCAAGTTTCTGAAAACTTAGTTTCTTTAATACAAATGTAAATAAACAAATTTTATTTGCTTATTATATTTAAATGATTTCCCGTAATTAATTTATATATATATATATATATATATATGCGTTTGTAATAAGATCAATAAAATTAAATATATCTATATACATGGTATCCCACCAAAAGTGGCCATCCTCTTTTATCTTATAAATTACAGGAGATAATTCATACCAAATATTTATCAAATTTATGCTTTAAAGCAGTGTTGGGATTTAGATGCAACTTTCGGCCGGATTTCTTGACTCACGCCTACGGTCCCCCTCTTACTGCTCGCTCCTTAGCAACGCAGCGCCGAACGGCCGTAACTAAGGAGCGCGTCACTAGTCTCAGGAACGTGCGTGTCACAAATGTAATAACGCAATAGCCTAGTGCCCTAGTAGCAAAACTGCTCATTAAAATTTTCTATTTAATACTTTATTTCTATTATTAATACTATTATTAATTCTATTATTAACTTCATTTCTATTATTACTATAGTAACTATAGTAATAACAGTTACTAATAATAGAAATGAAGTTAATAATAGAATTAATAATAGTATTAATAATAGAAATAAAGTATTAAATAGAAAATTTTTTTCTATTATTTCTATTATTAGTAACTATTATTACTATAGTAACTATAGTAACAATAGTTACTAATAATAGAAATGAAGTTAATAATAGAATTAATAATAGTATTAATAATAGAAATAAAGTATTAAATAGAAAATTTTAATGAGCAGTTTTGCTACTAGGGCACTAGGCTATTGCGTTACTACATTTGTGACACGCACGTTCCTGAGACTAGTGACGCGCTCCTTAGTTACGGCCGTTCGGCGCTGCGTTGCTAAGGAGCGAGCAGTAAGAGGGGGACCGTAGGCGTGAGTCAAGAAATCCGGCCGAAAGTTGCATCTAAATCCCAGCACTGCTTTAAAGCGAACTCTATTGTGAGCATAATGGTTGTTAACAAAAACTGTAACGAACGGAAAAGTATGCATAATTTTTTTATAAGAATATAAATATTTCGATATAATAAAAGTTGTAGTACTGTTTAAGACAAATACAATCCTGTATGATGAATATTTTACGTATTATACGAGTGTGCCCGAATCAGCTGATTGTGAGCTGAAGACCGTTCGGTGAAGCACGGCGCGCGCGGTAAGACGAGCGAGAATCGAACAAGTGTAAACACGGCAGGTCGGAATCTCAAGCCGTTGCACTGATTTCCTATGAATTCTATTTACAGAATAACGGTGCCAGTATTTCGAAATATATTGATATGCTTCGCTATGCTAAATTAATATAATGTATATGAGTTTTATCAGTTTGAAATCTCGCAGGTGACGTATACCTTTTTACTTTCGATTGCACGATATGGCCAACTTCTGACTCTCATCATTATTATGATCAAACGACAACATGATTATACATCAATCTGTAATGCACGAATCAGAAATTGACTATATCGTGGGGCCGAAAGCGAAAAAGTAGATGTCGCCCACAAAATTTCAAGCCCATAAAACTCGTATAATATGTAAAAAATTTACATCGTGCAGCATTGTATTTATCTCAAACAGTACTACAACTTTTATTATATCGAAATATTCATATTATTATAAAAAAATTATGCATACCTTTCCGTTCGTTATAGCTTTTGTTAATAACCACTATGCTCACAATAGAATTCGGTTTAAACTATTTAATTTCACATATATTTGTTATGATCTTCCTCTTTTAGTTAAAAATATAAAAGAAGTTGGCTACTTTTGGAACACCCTGTCTAAAATAAATTGTTCATGTAAAAAATTTTTTATATTGTTTTTCAAATAATTAAATTCTCGATATTTTGTTTTAAAATAACATTATTTTATCTTTAATTCTAAACTTCAATCAAATTTTAATTTAATCTAATGTGATTTTTTCTCCCAATATTAATTCGTTTATTAAATAATTAATTTATTACGTGTTTTTAATATAAATAAAAAATTGATATTTGTTTATATATCTCACATTCATATGACAATACACATATATAAATATGAAAATGTAACATAAAAATGATATTTTAATAAATTTACAATTACTATTATATATACACAAACATATGCACACATATAGATAATATATAACACACATATAGTATGCTCGGATCAGAAAGAGATGGACAGAGAAGAATGGGGAAAGAGAAAGAGGATATGAGTGTAAGTGAGCAAGTGTCTATACAAGTGCCAAAAGTAAGAAAAAAAGGAAATAGTTGGATCTTTCTCCGTAGCAATACTTTATGCTCACTAATGTTTAGCGACTGATGTGAATTATTAATCGATATATCGTTGTACAGCCATTCCCTCGCTTACTCATTCCTATTCTCTCTCACTCTCTTTCTTTTTTTTGCCCATGTCTGTCTGTTTAATAAAGAACCCGAGAAATGTCTGGTTTCGGGGGTGTCGGACAGAACAGTCAATGATTTACACACAAAGAAAAATGAGCCGCACTTCACAATTATTCGAGCGATGATATCACGCTTTATTCTTAGAATTACACTAATTCTTATTATTCTAGGATCATAAGCAATAGGTTTATCGTTTGTAATTGAGAAAAACCGAGGAATCCGCCGAGGAATTCGAGAGAGGTGGCAAGAGAATATTACGTCGTTTGACGACGTACCGCGTGCTTCACACGATAACTGCGTACAGATTCTGGTTCTTGAGATAGGGAAACCTTGTTCTCCCTCGCGAATAATTGAGTACGTTCGATGCCGCTGATTTGATTCCGAGATGACGAATTACTTGAGAGACGAACCGAGAGATTTATCACTTAACCAGAACCGCGAGACGAATCCGAATTCAGAGAGCTTTATAACTGTCCTAAAGGCAACGTGCGTCACGATAGACCGGTACTCACAGAATGATCGAGGATTTCCGGAAGGGTCGATATCGACGCAGGAGCGCGGATAAGATCCTGAGAGCGTGCTTATGATTGGGTGATAACATTGCGCGAGACTAGTTAGATTGATAGGACAGGCTGCGGGATTGGGTCACGGCCGCGTACAAGAGGAAAAAGGAAGAGAGAGAGGATGCTAGAGAGAAGGACTAGAGTAAGTGAAATGCCGGTGCAAAGATTGAGAAAAGGGAGCGATATTTCCTGAACACTGTCCATTTCTTTATAACAAAAATACTATATGAGTACTAAATACTATGTGCATCATATACATATAATGTGTATGTTCATGTATATACAGTAGTAATTCTAAATTCTATTTAAAGATTAATTTTATGTTACAATTTTTTTATACAAATGTTTTTATGTTGTTTTCTATTTAGGAATTGCTTTAAAGATATAATCAAAAAATAAAAAAAGAAGTTTGAAATATTACATTTTTATATAATATTACGTTATCATACTTATATTTTTGTGTAAACTGCACGGAAAAAAAATCAATAATATCTAGCGACATATTAGTATATAGTATACATTAAAACAATTCCTTCTAGAATTATGATATATAAATATACTAACCTTTTGACCCTTATTCTTTTTAAAGAAAGTCTGCGGGCAAAGCGAGGCAAACGTTTTCATTTCATTTTCGCCCCATTATATGAACACACTATAACTACACAAACACAACACTTGTTTTTTAAGTTCAACGCGTTATAACGCGTTATAACGGTTGAGCACACTTTCGCGATTATCTCTCGTTACGCGTATGTACACAACACGCGCGACTGAGACTGAGACTGAGTACTGCCGCGCACTGATATTATCGCATGTGCCTGCCTGTGTGCGTGTGAATAGTACAGTCGACTTATTCCCCGATACGTACATACATACTTAGATACATGCATGCTACAAATATCGCGTAATAATAAAAACAAATGCGCATATATACAGGGTGAGTTTTTTAACTTGAAACTGTAAAATATCTCGGAAAGTAAACTTTATCGAAAAAAATGTTTCAAACAAAAGCTGTAGGGTTTGGAGGGGGCCACATGATAAAAATATGGATTTGACTTTGAGTGACCTTTTCAAGGTGAGCTCAATGTCATCGACGTTTTCTTAAATGGAACTCCCCTCTTTTTATTGCATATTCTTGTAGCTTATCTCGAGAGCTTTTCAAAACACTATAATAAAGTATTTTTTCATTAAGTACTTTTTGAGTTATTTTATATCTTAATCTGACATATTTTGATATAAAAGATAAAACATCTCGTAAAATATTTAGTTTTCGATAATCTTACCGTAATACTTTTATGTACAGAATAATGAGACAAATCAATTAGTATAAAAAGAAATAATTGTTTTTAAGAAAAAGTATGTGATTATTTACAATGTATTTTTTTAAACAATTATTTGTTTTTTTATACCAATTGATCTGTCTTATTATTCTGTACATAAAAGTATTACGGTAAGATTATCGAAAACTAAATATTTTACGAGATATTTTATTTTTTATATCAAAATACGTTAGATTAAGATATAAAATAACTTAAAAAGTATTTAATGAAAAAATACTTTATTATAGTGTTTTGAAAAGCTCTTGAAATAAGCTACAAGAATATGCAATAAAAAAGGGAGTATCCGTTTAAGAAAACGTCAGTCACATTGACCTCACCTTGAAAAGGTCACTCAAGGTCAAATCCATATTTTTATCATGTGGCCCCGTCCGAACCCTACAACTTTTGTTTGAAACATTTTTTTCGATAAAGCTTACTTTCCGAGATATTTTACAGTTTCAAGTTAAAAAACTCACCCTGTATATATATATATACGTGAAAGATTATAGATAAAGGGAGCCGCGCGAGCGAGACTTCGGAACTCTTCGATATTTGCTCCTTCATTCTTTCTCGCTTTCGCTTTTGTCGACTCTCCAGCATCGCGCGGTTGTTTTTCCTTATGTACAATATATAAACATCTTATAAAATAAAAACTTTAATTTTAATTTTGTGTTGTATCAATATAAAAATAATTATAATGGGTTATTGAGATTCTTGCAATTAAAATGACACCAGATACGACATAAATTGGTTTATTTTTACTCAATTATGTAATTAAAATTATGATTACTTATTTCATACTGATAAAATGCAAAATGAAAGTTTCAGTTTCTATTTTATAAGACGTTTATACAGGGTGTCCGACATGTAAGTAGCCAAAGGAAAGGTGGAGGTAGATTGGATCAAACTGAGTCGAAAAGTCCTGAACCATTCTTTTTTATAACGCTTAATAAAGGAGTTATTATTGAGTAAAGTCTGGCCAATCAGCGCCGATCTTTAGCCGGGCGCACGTCGATGAGCCGCACACCGTGAAGTGTGCGCTGCCGCATACTACCAGGAAGTTTAGGGGCGCCATAGGCGCCGAGCCTCAGAATTGCGGGCGGCTGGTCGGCCCGCGAGGCTGGTAACGGATCGTTACAAGCATATTACAGGTAATAAGAGAAGTTCGACATTCAATTGGTCAATTAATTATTGCATTTTCCTTTTACACATATCGATATAATCCAAAAATGTTAAACTTTTTATGAAAGTAAAGATGTATATATATATACATTTTATTAGCATTTTTTACTAACAAAATTAGGTCCGTATTTTATTTGATAATTAACTTTTCTACATTTTCTTTCTAAAATAAAAAAATTGCAAAAGGATAACCTGCGCATACAGCGCAGGCACATAGCCGGATGGTGCAGGCGATACAGGCACGTATCGTGACTGAACATGGGAGGGGAAGGGAAGGTTGCTTTTCTTAAAAACGCCGTGTTCCTTACTCTGGTTCGAACCCGAGTCTATGCGGTAACAAACAAGCCTGCACTTACCACGTGCGACTATTAATCGTACCGATATTTATTGTATCAATACTGTCATTTATGTTATACTTACATATGTACATAAATATGCATCAAATATGTATATAAATCATCTATTAGTATCACAGAAACTTTACGGCTTGTGTAAAAGATTTCCTGTCTTCCCAGTTAAAATTTGAAAGTCTTATATCCGATGGCTGTGACTTGCCCAAAATATTTTAAAATTATTATTTTCTTATTTTATATGTCCAAAATAATTGTAATACATTAATAAAATTTTGCCGATGAAAATGACATGAAACACTATGATCCCAGAAAAATGATAATTTTAAAACAATTATGTAATTAAAATTATGATTTCAGTAAAAATAATCCGATTTATGCCGTGCTTGATGTCAAAATGTTTTACTCACTGAAATGTTATTAATCCACTACAATTATTTTCAGATATATAAAATACGAAATACAGAAATTTTATTTTCTATAGTAAGATGACATATAAATGTGAAAGATGACAGATGAAGCAAATCTCGCGATCGAAACTCTTCGATATTTGTCATCTCGCTTGCTCCTTTATTCTTTCTCGCTCTCGCTTTTGTCGGCTCTCCAGCATCGCGCGGGCATCTTTCCTACAGTTTACAGTCGACTTATTCCCCGATACGTACATACATACTTAGATACATGCATGCTACAAATATCGCGTAATAATGAAAAAAAATGCGCATCTTTATAAACGAATATTCTGTAACCGAACAAAAAAATTATTTTTATATTGATTATAATTAATTCGATACATGAAAATATTATTTATTAATATTTTACGACGTCATTTTAATCACAATAATGTAATTAATGCATTAAAATTATTTTCGGATATATAAAATGCGAAATACGGACATCTGATTTTCTATAGTAAGATGACATATATATATATATATATATATATACAGGGTGTCCGACATGTAAGTAGCCAAACGAAAGGTGGAAGTAGATTGGATAAAACTGAGTCGAAAAGTCCTGAACCATTTTTTTTATAACGCTTAATAAAGGTGTTATTATTGAGTAAAGTCTGGCCAATCAGCGCCGATTTTTAGCCGGGCGCACGTCGGTGGGCCGCTCGCCTGGTAGTATGCTTGCTTGCTTGCTTGCTTGCTTAGATATAGGGTTGGCTCCGGCGAATACTCGCCATACGGCCATAAACTGGTTATAGGTACTATATAGGATAATGTATGAGTAAAGTTTCTTAGGGAAAGAGAGAAGGAAGGAGTTTTTGGGAGGTGATGGGAAAGCAAAAATGGGAAAGCGCAAGACAGGGTTGAGTCGGGAATCGGACCCGAGATCTCCGGGATGTGAGTCACGCACGCTACGCACTGAGCCACCGGAGTCCTCAAATGGTAGTATGCGATAGCGCACACTTGACGTGCGCCCGGCTAAAGATCGGCGCTGATTGGCCAGACTTTACTCAATAATAACTCCTTTATTAAGCGTTATAAAAAAAATGGTTCAGGACTTTTCGACTCAGTTTGATCCAATCTACTTCCACCTTTCGTTTGGCTACTTACATGTCGGACACCCTGTATATACGTGAAAGATTATAGATAAAGGGAGCCGCGCGAGCGAGACTTCGGAACTCTTCGATATTTGTCATCTCGCTTGCTCCTTCATTCTTTCTCGCTTTCGCTTTTGTCGACTCCAGCATTGTGCGGGCGTTTTTCCTTATCTACAATATATAAACGTCTTATAAAATAAAAACTGAAACTTTCATTTTGCATTTTATCAGTATAAAAATAATTATAACAGATTAATGAGATTCTTGCGATTAAAATGACACTAAATATGACATAAATGGGATAATTTTAAATGAAATAAATAATCATAATTTTAATAACATAATTGATTAAAAATTATCCGATTTATGTCATGTTTAGTATTATTTTAATCGCAAGAATCTCATTAATCCATTAGAATTATTTTGATATCGATAAAATGCGAAAAACAGAAATTTTACAAACGATATGTAACCCGAGATATTATAGATAAAGAGAGCGTCGCGAGCGAGACTTCGGAACTCTTTGATGTTTGTCACCTCGCTTGGTCCTCGTTCGTTTTCGCTCTCTCTTTCGATACTGTGAACCATGTGGCAACGGCGCACGTGCTCGGAATCGGCCAGGACATTATCATTTGTCTTGCAACTGTTGATCAGTGTTGATTGAGTGCAGAAATCCTGTGAGCCATGCCTAGATTATGTCAGTATTTTTAATTCTATTATCTCTCTCTCTCTCTCCCTCTCTCTCTCTCTCTCTCTCTTAATAAAAAATAAAATAATATAAAGAAATATTATATGGATATATAATATTATTTTTATTGCAGCACGAAGCGAAGGCAGTGTGCCTATCGGACGTATGACAAGGACGTTGGCGTCGACGCCGAGGACAACGGCGACGGCGACGAGGACAACGGCGTCGACGCCGAGGACAACGACGACGGCGACGAGGACAACGGCCTCGATGGCGATGCCGAGGACGACGACGGCGACGACAACAGCATCGATGTCGATGCCGATGACGACGACGCCGACGACAACGGTGTCGATGTCGATGCCGAGTTCGACAACGGCAGCGATGCCGATGTCTATGCCGGCGGCATCAAGGGCCAGGATGACCACGGCGACGTCACCGCTAGCGGCGGACCCGAGGAGGCGGGTGACCGTGGCGACGTCGCCGCTAGTGGAGAACAGGCGGATGCCGACGGGCCCGGATCGGTCCAGAGGATCAAATGTACAAAAGGTTAGTTTTATTATACAATTTTTTAATAAATATGTGTGTGTGTGTGTGTGTGTGTGTGTGTAAAAACATCAATATTTTAATTTTTTTTCCAGCGCATTAGTAATTCGGTGCGGCGGGCGGTCTTCCGGGAGAGGCGCAGGCAGAAGAAGGCTGGCATGCCGTCCAATATACCGCCAACAGGGTACATGCCCGCACCCCTGTCATCGGAGTACGTACTTGTGCCGCCTGCACAATCCGGATACGTGCCTGCACAGCCTGCACCATCTATATACATGGCTCCGACGCCTGCATCATCCGGATATGTGCCTGCGCCATCCGGATACGTGCCTGTGCAGCCTGCATAATCCGGATACGTGCCTGTGCAGCCTGCACAATCCGGATACGTGCCTGCACAGCCTGCACCATCCGGATACGTGCCTATGCAGCCTGCATCATCCGGATACGTGCCTGCGCCACCTGTGCCATCCGGATATGTGCCTGCGCCACCCGCATATATGTCTGCGCCACCCGCATATATGCCTGCATCATCTGGATACGTGCCTGCGCCATCCGCACCATCCGGATACATGCGTTATTTCTAAGTTATTTTTTAGTTTGATTTTATGATTTTTTATTTTATTATTTTATTTTATTTTATCTATAATTTTAATTTTCTATTATATTAATTATTTTTTATTATAAATTCATTAGGCATAGTTATTATTAGTACACACACGCACACACACAGGCGCACACACACACATACACACACACGCACACAATGTACAAAACAAAAAAAATTAAAATTGTAACAATGCACCCCCCATGGTGACACATTGTTACCCGGCAGTAGACCGCCGGAAGTCTGCCGCCCGGCGAACATCGGCCGGACAGGGGCAGAGGCGCCGAGCGCCCATTTTTTAAACATAAAATACACCGTTGCGATAAACAACCGTACGGCCGTTATACGGCCGCCGAGATTCGGAAAGCCGAATACCGCCGAACGCTGCCGTGAACGCCCGAGCGACACCCGCCGAAACGCCGCACCGTTTCGCCCAGGGGAGGTGACGTATTACCGAATTACCTGCCGAAAAACAATACGTCATTATCCCCACCCGGGGGCGAACGACGCGGGTACCGTTAATCGCTCGGGTATATAACGGCAGCCTTTTTAGATCCAGGCACCAGATTTACCAGAATCGTACCAGAAACCGAATCCGCTCGAGCTTTCCTGATCCGATCCTAATAAATCGCAAACACGACGGAACGTGAGGTTGACGAGTTCGCAGCCTCCACCGAGCATTCTCGGCTTCCGAACCGTTTTACGATCCTTAGCAATCCGAGATCGCTTCTCTCGAGAGTTCTCGAGAAACGATCTACCTTCCGACCGATCCGACCAGACGAGCCGTGGGTTAGCGAGTTCGCCACCCCGTTGAGTTTTCTCAACACCGTTGGTCAATCCGTACTCCGCGTGCGAGCAAGGGACAGCGAGTTCGCTGCCCGTTCGAGATTCCTCGATATCGCACGCATCCCATAACATCTGGGAATACGCGCTATTAATAGTACCGCATACGTATAAGAAATCGTCTCGGCGATTTAAACCGATTCACGCGTTTTTGTGAACCACGCGCGCCGTCACAACAAACCGACCACGCGCCCCGCGCCGCCTACCTGGCGTGTTTATATCCGCGTCGCGTATACTACAGCGAAGCTCATTGTACGGATCGCGCAATTCATAACAACCGCGCCCCGTCAATAACGCATTACTACCCGCCGCACAACCGCTCCGCGGGGCCATTCTGTATTATTATTACGCACCGATAGAGGCCTAATAAATTAACAGTTCTTTATAAATTTATTTACATCGTGTGTCTCACATACTTTCTACGAGCCCTGATCACGACCGAGCGAATCCGCGAGCTCATAAAAAGTACACCCGTTACAAAATTAAATTTATATTTTCAATGAAATTTGTGTATTACAACTTCATTATCATTGTTCCTAATTCTTATTCTTATCCTTGTTTCTAATTAATTAAAATATTATAATTTATAAATATATAAATATAATTAATCTCTCTGTCTCTCTGTCTGTCTCTCTCTCTCTCTCTGTCTCTGTCTCTGTCTCTCTCTCTGTCTCTCTCTTTCTCTCTCTCTCTCTCTTTCTCTCTCTCTCTCTCCCTGCTCCTTCTTTATTGTATTCTTTCATCTCCATTATTATATTCTTTTATTTCTTCGACTTTTTCTCTTTCTGTTCTCGTCTTCCTACATAATAATACATTAATTTATTCATCTTTATTTTATAGAACATAAATGAGATATTGTGTATGTCATAAATATAAAAAGTATTTAATTATGTGTATTTTTGTATGTACATGTGTTATATTTAACTATATTTAAATAGAAAAAGAAAATAATTTATTGTGTATCTCATTTATGATGTATCAAATAAACATAAATAAATAAATTTATTTATTTTCATGTAGGGAGACGAGAATAGAAAAAATAAAAGTTGAACAAATAAAAGAATATAATAATAGAAATAAAAGAATACAATAATGAACGAGCAGAAAGAAAGAAAGAGAGAGAGAGAGAGAGAAAAGCGCGAGTGAACGCGTAAGTGAATATGCGAGGAGCATGAAGCTAAGCGATACGTAGCACATAGCGAGCGAGCGATTAGAAAGAGACAGAGCGTATGATAGAGAGAGAAAAGATACTGCAATAATGTTAGTGCGTACATGTATATTACTCTCACACGCATGAAAGAGACAAAGGTAGTACGATTATGTCTGTCCTTGTCATATAAGATTGCAGCTCCGTCTATCGCGACATCACGCAACTAATCTACTGCTCTGTTTTACTCTTGAGCCTCGATCTCGCACACACACATATGCACGAAAGTGTAGCATCGTAAAATCTTTTTTCTAAAGCTTCTAAACTCACTTCTCTAAGCTCACTTATACTCTTTGATGAAATGCCGAGTGCGGGGTTTACTGATTAGGCACGTACAGATTACAAATTTGTTATATTAAGTAAATGTGACGGCAGAAGCCGATAACAAAACTGTAATTTTCTCATTTCTTTAACTTTTCATATGAAATGTTAAACCCCGCACTCCGTTATTATGTGTACCTTCATTGTGGAAAAGGATTTGTTGATATCTTTAATCAACAAAAAGATTTTGCAATCCTACTAATATTCGCGTTCTGTCGGTAATCCGGCATCCTCTTAATCGATAGCTTGGGTTCGATTTATATAAGTAAAGTGTCTTTATTTTCGCTCTCCATGTTTTATAAAGCAGAGCTATTACGAAGCAAAGTCGAAATGTGGAAATTTTCATGTAAGAAACGTCACCATCATCATGGCTCCTTTATCGCTATATATGTACACAACACATGCATAGAATATAGTGGTATTATGGTACACGTATATATACACACTGCGACGACTTTTCCTACCGTCTCGCGGCTGAGCGATAAACGCGGCCGCCGACTCGTTCTCTCCGTCGCGTGGGTGTAAATTGCGCCGACGAACAGGAGCTAATTCGCCGAACGGGAGAGGCGGAATGGTCGTTGACAAAAACAGAAAAACGGAGAAAAAGATCCACGCGCCAGGTGGGAACGGGATGTTAGGAGTTCCGCGCGTACCGTGACGAGATCCGAGAGATAATCGCGAGAATCGAACTTAGGCGCCAGATACGATCTTTCACGTATAAATCCGCGAAACACATGAAATAAGCGTGAAATAAACGCGAAAGAATTTGCCGGAATTCGCCACGGGCTGACTAGCTCGCCTAACGGTAGAGGGGCAGGGCGAGTTGATCTAACGCGAGAAATTGTGCAAGAGACGACAAGTATGTAAACGACAAACACAACTGGAAAGAAACTCGTAAATTAAACAGAGAAATTAACAGATTTATTAGAATAGCGGGAGCCGCAACTCCTCGAGAATAGTAATGATAAACCGCGCGGACATACGGCTGCAGTAAAAGAAACGCGGCTGCGAGACGGGGTGTTAGACGCGGGGCGCGAAACCCCGGAGTGCGTACGCCGAGGTCGACCCGTTATTTCGGCCGGAATGTTCGCTCGGCTTGAATTACGCTTCGCACTGCAAAGAAATTGATTATTGCGTTCTTCTGTAATTCTGGCGCAAGCCCGACTCAATTCTCGATATCACCTCGCCAACGGCGACCTTAACGCCCGCTATTACCGCTAAATTATTAATACGCAATTTAAGATTAACAGACAATTAACACAACGCGGACATGCTTCAATTTCGGGTAGACATGTTACGCAGAATCGAATACTCGGCACACACGCACGCAATTCATGCAAGAATCGCGAGGAAACTCTCACAAAACGCGCTCACAATTTCGAGACGCGGTGCTTTACAACCGACATAATACGTCGAATTTACGCGATTCACACTCTCACGTAACCCGTACAATAATCGTGAAGGAAAGTTGCACCGGACGTGCACGCAAAGTTTATACGCGAAGATTCACAAACGAAAGACAAAAGTAATATAACAAATTGACGCGAGTTACACTCACACTCAAACGACCGACATACAGCACGAACAAGACTTAAACGCTAGACGTGCGAGAACCAACGCAAATATAATCTACGGAATCCGAATCTCCAGAAAGACGACACACGGTTCATTAAAAACGCGAGGCAATGTCTCGATCCGCGGAAACCGATACTTTCGAGGCTCCGGGGCTCGAATCGCTTGACGACGTGGCCGTGACGCGAAAATCTACACTAAAGAATCGGGCTTAGCCCGTACACCAAAGTACAAATTCACGGCGACGACGACAGAACGAAACGATTCCGAGCGCGATCGCGAGTGGCGAATATGGCGGAGGACAACCTCACCGGTACTCTTCCTCTCGGGGTGGTTGTACGGGGTCGGCGACGTCGACGTCCTCTCCCTCGGGTCCGTCCCTCGATCGCGGGAGTCCTCCTCGACCTCTCTTGCAGCAACGCTCTCGTCTAGATTATTTCGGCTCCAGAACAAACACCGCTGTTTTACACGCGAGCTCACGCCAGTCTGCTCCCGGATCGCCGCGATCCAGAATCGTAATCTGTGGGCCAGCCGGGGCTGCGCACCCGGGGTGCGTATTATCGCGACCAATGACGCGTTATTACGCGCTGTGACCGCCGGGCGGCGCGCTCACGGTCAGATCGGGGGTGCGCGCACCCTCGGTATTACAAACAATAATTCGCTGGGTCCCTTTCCGCGGGGCCGTCGCGAGGTCTAGGGCGAACGGCTTGGCCGGAAGTATCGCCGCCACCCCTCTTTTCGCCTTTTCCGGGGCCGTGTCACGCCACCGGGTGCAGGATTGCAACCCCTCCGCGGGGACCGCATCCGCACGGGCCTGTGACCTTGCGCGAGGATCCTCTCGCTGTCCCGTGTGTTGCGCATCACGTGTGCGGGTCCTGATCCCGCCGTGACGTAGCTAGACGTTAGATACTTTGAATTCTCGGATTGCTGGCTGCTTGCCCCTCGGCGGTCATCCTTGATTGACGATGATATTTTCCGTGATGTTTTACTGACTTCCCGCTCTTTCTTCCGGTGACGCTCCCAACTCAAATCATCATACGAAAAGAAACAACAAACGGAACTAATATTAAGCACGAAATCTCGATTAATGACGCCTCTCTGGAGGTAACGGTTCTCGCAATTATTCGACTGGCGCGGCCCTTTAGCCCGCGCTTTTCGATCGGAGAGGGACTCGGCGGACGCGCGCGAGACGTAACAACGTACACAACACTGTAACAATGCACCCCCCATTGTTACCCGGCAGTAGACTGCCGGAAGTCTGCCGCCCGGCGAACACCGGCCGGGCAGGGGCAGAGGCGCCGAGCGCCCATTTTTAAACGCTAATTACCGCCGTTGCGATAAACAACCGTACGGCCGTTACGCTGTTAAACGGAAAACCGAGCACCGCCGAGCGCTGCCGTGAACGCCCGAGCGACACCCGCCGAAACGCCGCGCCGTTTCGCCCAGAGGACGTGTTTACCGTTAATTACCTGCCGAAAAACAACACGTAATTATCCCCAGCCGGGGGCGAACGACGCGGTTACCGTTAGACGCTCGGGTATATAACGGCAGCCTTTTTAGATCCCGGCACCAGAATCGCACCAGAATCTGAATCCGCTCGAGCTGTACGCTCGAGACTTTCCTGATCCGATCCGAATCATTCGCAAACACGACGGAACGTGGGGGTTGACGAGTTTGCAGCCTTCGCCGAGCATTCTCGGTTTCCGAACCGCTTTACGATCCTTCGCAATCCGCGACCGCTTCTCTCGAGAGTTCTCGAGAAACGGCCTAACTTCCGACTGACCCGACCATACGGACCGTTGGCTGGCGAGTTCGCCACCCCGTTGAGTTTCCTCAACCCTGTTGGTCAATCCGTACTCCGCGTGCAAACAAGGGACAGCGAGTTCGCTGCCCGTTCGAGATTTCTCGATATCGCACGCATCCCACAACATCTGGAAATACGCGACGTAAATATTATCGCGGACCATAGACGCATAAGAAACTGTCTCGCCGGTTTAAATCAACTTACGCGTTTTTGTGAACAACGACACAACGACACAACAAACCGACCACGCGCCACGCGCCGTCTACCTGGCGTGTTTATATCCGCGTTGCGTATACTATACCGCATATCATTGTTAAACTCGCGTAATTCGTAACAACAGCGCCCCGCCCGTGGCACCGTACTATCCGCCGCGCGCCCGCTCCGCGGGGCATTTCTGTATTATTAAACAGCGCCGATAGAAGCCAAATAAAATAACATTCTTTTATATCTTATTTAAATCTTGTGTCTCATCTACTTTCTACGAGCCCTGATCACGACCGAGCGAATCCGCGAGCTCACGAAAGTAATCCCGTTACAACATTATGATAAAGTGTGGGAAGATAGTTTCTTTGCATGTATTTTTAATAAAACGATTTGTCTTCTGTGCGGTTATCAACCATCTGTTGTTAAAAAATTTGTGATTGAGAAACATTACATAAACAAGCATTTCAAGGAGTATTCAAAATATGTGGATCAGGAAAAGTCTAATTTAATAGAAGGATTAAAATTAGTATATCGAGAAGGTTGTAGTCGTAGTCCAATTTTTGATGTAGATTTTATAGATAATGATGCTACGCCTTCTGCAAAAACAGCTACAGCTTCATATGCCATATCGCGTCTTATCGCTAAACATTCGAAATCGTTTACCGAAGGTGAATTTGTAAAAGAATGCCTTGTCGAAACTGTCAAATCATTCGGAAATTCCTTAACTCTTTCAGAAGCTTCTAGTATTCCATTAAGTAAAAAAACAATAGCATCGAGAATTACTCATATCGCGTCTTCCATAGAAGAGAAATTGAAATATTTATTGTCAACGTGTTCATATTTTTCATTGTGTCTTGATGAAAGCACCGATAATCGACACGTGAGTCAATTGAGTACTCGAATCGTACAAAACGATTTCTCATGTGTCGAGGAGCTTTAAATTTCGTATCATTACACGACACAACAACAGGTCTAGATATTGTTTCTTATTTAAATCAAAACTTTCCGAAGAATGTTTCTGTTACGTCCAGACTCGAGGAAGGATGAGTCGATGGAAGGGCGCAACAACTATCTTTTATTATCCCGAAGTTAAACCTCTCGTGGCGTTTGGAATCAGGTCGAACGAACTGACAGGTCTGAAAAGCAGGTAAACGACTGAGTCGCTATTACGCTGGTTATTCAGACGTTCGTTCGGTGGTCCCTTTTCGGTAAGAGAATTTAATCTCTTTTACGCGGGATGGGACTAAGTGCGATCTTTCGACTAGGAATGAGTGGGGGTTTAATAAAGAGTTATTTTGATTTTAAATTAACAAAATGTAAATTTATTCATTTTTAAAGTAAATGGTGGATATACATGATTATAAAAAATTAAAATAAAATATTGTTGATTATAATTTCTCGGTGAGTGTACGTGTGTATGTGTGTATCTTAGTTCGCGGGTGTTACATTAATACGGAGGACATCAGTCAGAATGCAAAGGAAAGATTCTGTCGTTGATATTTAGGTTCTAACTGGTTAATACAATATAAAAATATATTTGATTAAAGGATAAAAACATAAAATCTAAATCAATATGCATAAGTAAATAAGTGTATATGTTAAGAACGGTCAGAAATATAAAATTGGTCGCTCGCATATGTGTTAGATCAGGATTTAAAATTTTCTAAGACTTATTACCGAAACGGGTTGATGATTTAAAAGAATGAAACATTCTTCGGAAAGTTTTGATTTAAATAAGAAACAAGACAAAAAGGAGGAAAAGAAAGATTATTCAATTAATCTTACTTTTTTAAATAGTAATTCAGAGGTGGAGGGGTGGCGAATTTGTACGGTGTTTCGCTCTGTGTCTCATGTCGGCAGCCCGATGTTCGATTCGTGGTTGCTCTGGAGATGATGCCAAGTGAGGACACTGGTGGCACAAGTGCCTAACTCGCGAATTACGGTGCAAAAGCACAGTGTAAGACTGCGTGAAGCTGAAGACCGTAGAATAAGTGTATAAGTCCGTTCGAGTCTTTTTTTTATATCTCTTTTTTCGGGGTGTATTCTAATTTCTAAGAGTGAGAATCTTCCAAAACTTCAACAAATTAAAAATTGTGCCAGTGTCCTCATTAAGCGGGGTGTTTCTCCTACTTTTCGAATCTTCACTCGTGGTGATCGTCGATTGGTGATCAGTTCAGAATCCCTTGAGCTCTAGATTTCCCTTACTCACATGATCTGATTAGAAAAAATCTTACTTTCTGTCGTTACTCAATGTGTCGTCACAGAAGTTTTGTCATTGTTGATTTAGTCGTATTCGTCAGATATTTCGTGAGAATTTTATTATCTTTTCGGTATCAGTTTATTATTTCGCTGGAAAATTCTATTGCGAGGGTATCTACTGATTTTTATTTATTTTTAGGCGACCGGCGCGGTTTCGTCAACCTAGTTCCAACTGACAACGTGTCGGGTTCGGACGTGTTTTTGCGCGCTGCGTATGTCCTTTGTTTGGACCTTTTTTTGGACTCCCTCCTCTCTTAAGAGGAATTTTGCTTATATTTTACAAACCCATAAGAAACAATGGTGTATGGGCGACTAATGCCCAACCAGCCATAAAAGAAAGAAGAAGAAGAAGGTTTCGTCACCGGTCTCTCGCGTCTTTCCCACGATTACTCGTAGATATAGATATTGACAAGTGACTAAATGTTTAAGGAATGTGACGCAAGATGCTCTATTTACCGAACGACTCATTTCTATCACCGATCGATTATCATTGCCGCAACTTCGTGGAAGGAAGGAATCGTGGAGTCGCCAGGACGTAACATTTCATTCTTTTAAATTTTAAATCATCAACCCGTTCCGGTAATAAGTCTTAGAAAATTATAAATCCTGATCTTAATCTAACACATATGCGAGAGACCAATTTTATACTTCTGACCGTTATTAACATATACACTTATTTACTTATACACATTGATTTTGATTTTATCTTTTTTTATTCTTTAATTAAATATATTTTTATATTGTATTAACCAGTCAGAACCTAAATATTAACGATAGAATCTTTCCCTTGCATTCCGACTGATGTCCTCCGTATTAATGTAACACCTGCGAACTAAAACACACACACACACACACATGTACACTCACCGAGAAATTATAATCAACAATATTTTATTTTTATTTTAATATAATCATGTGCATCTATCATTTATTTTAAAATATAAATAAATTCATACTTTGTTAATTTAAATAAAAGAATTACTTTTTATTAAACCCCCACTCATTCCTAGTCGAAAGATCGCACTTGGTCCCATCCCGCGTAAAAGAGATAAAATTTTCTAACCGAAAAGGGACCACCGAACGAATGTCTGAATAACCAGCGTAATAGCGACTCAGTCGTTTACCTGCTTTTCAGACCTGTCAGTTCGTTCGATCCGATTCCAAACGCCACAAGACGTTTAACTTCGGGATAATAAAAGATAGTTATTGCGTCCTTCCATCGACTCATCCTTCCTCGAGTCTGGACGTAACAAAAGTAACAAAGTAAAAAATAATTGCATCTCTCACTCTCTCTTTCATGTTTCTTTATGGAAGTTTGCTCTATATTCAAGTAGAAAAAGATTTTATATTTAAAATCTGATAGATTATTACGGATGGATTTCGCGGAAAACATTTTTCTTCCTGTCCAAGATTAAATCTCGTTGGCAAAGCGAGGCGTCAACTGTTGAAATCCCTTTCAAAATGGAAACTCTGGCGCGCAAAAGATGGAGGGGTGGGGGAGCGCTATTAAATGGAACGTCAGTGGATTTTCCTCCGCGGGGCATTGTTCCTTCTCTCGGGTGGAAAAGTCAATTTCCTAAAAACAATTTTGTCGATCACGGCCCAGGGAATAATACGTACGAATCAAGCAACCAGTCGCCCGTGGAAAACCGGGTGTGAACGAAATGAAATTACTATCGGCGCAAAAGAGAATGAATTTCTGTAACGGCAGTAGCGCGAAGGTAGAGGGACTAAAGTGGAATAAGCTGTGACAGGTTTGAAAATTGAGGAGGACCGAAATCTCCTTTGGTCGCTTATCAATCGTCGTGGTTTACCTACCATGTACGTTTTCCCAGTCTGCTCCTATCAAATTTATTCCAAAATGTACGAGAGTTTTGCGAACAGTGGCAAAATCGCGAACATTCCAGAAAGCCGCTCACTCGATAGCGATCGTTGATATCACTTTTGAAATATTCCCCATTTGTACATAAAAAATGATGAATATAATCTGCTCATCTGTAACGATTGATATCGCATGCTGCGCCATACGCAATACTTTTTCTCATGCATATTTAAATATCCTCTAAAATATTAACATACAAATGCTCAACAAAATATTCATCAAAACTTTTCTTTCAACTATATATACATTGACTATTTCAGAATTTATTTATTCTACTATACTTTTCGTACTATATCAAATTTGCTAGAAAATGTATAAGTGAAATCTGATAAAAAAAACAGTATCTCTTTCCCCATTAAATAATACCTCTTCCATATTAAGTTCATACGAATATATAACATAATAAACGCCGAGTGAATTTATACAGTGAATTGCTCCAGAGACGTATATTTATACACATTCAAACTAAAAAACTGTTTCACAAAATAGTTGTTTTCTTTTTCTACAAAAATAATGTGATATATGATAAAAATATTACGCCAACTAATAAAAATTTATGTTACAAAATGTATTTATTATTATTTCTAATATTAAAAATTGTATCAAATTGCAATGTGATTAAAATAGTGGAACATATTTAAGTGAAAGAAATTTTTTATTAAGAAAACGAATTTCAGTATAAAATAATTTTTTAATTAGAGAAAAATTTGGCGCTGCTAAACTGAACATATGCTAATTAACGTATTATTTACATTTTGAATTTTTGCAGTGCCAAGTTTTTCTCTAATTAAAAAGTTATTTTATACTGAAATTTGTTTTCTTAATAAAAAATTTTGGTAAACGTTCGGAAAACCCACCTATATGAAATAATGGGTAAGAATACCCAATCCTTATGTATTTTTGCCTCCTGAACACGAATATGAAATTTAAAAATGGCAGTCGGACTCGCAAATCGAAAAGAAACGCAAAAATCCAACCAAACGCGAAAATCCAACCCATATCCGAGGGATGCATTTTTATTAATAATAATTCATCCCTGGGATATAGATTTGGGTTAGGTTATATCTTCCGGAAGTGGAGCCGCCCCCGTAGGGAGGGGGGGGGGCGGAACCCACTGCGTCCACGTATACACTTTTCCATCCACACAACAATTGTGGGGTGGACTACGCTTCGCGTTGTAAAATATATGCGTGGACACAGTGGGTTCCGCCCCCCTATGGGGGGGCTCCACCTCCGGAAGATATAACCTAACTTAAACCTATATCCCAGGGGTGAATTATTACTAATAAAAATGCATCCCTCGGACATGGGTTGGATTTTCGCGTTTGGTTGGATTTTTGCGTTTCTCTTCGACTTGCGAGTTGCGAGTCCGACCTCCATTTTTAAGTTTCATATTCACGTTCAGGAGGCAAAAATGCATAAGAATTGGATATTCTTACCCATTATTTTATATAGATGGGTTTTCCGAAGGTTTACCCGGGTTTGATTGGATTTTTGTGTTTTTCTTCGATTTGCAAGTCCGACCGCCATTTTTAAGTTTCATATTTGTGTTCAGGAGGCAAAAATATATAAGAATTGGGTATTTTTACCCATTATTTCATATAGGTGGGTTTTCCGAACGTTTACCAAAATTTCTTTCACTTAAATATGTTCCACTATTTATTGATACAATTTTTAATATTAGAAATAATAATAAATACATTTTGTAACATAAATTTTTATTAGTTGGCGCAATATTTTTGTCATATATCAGATTATTTTTGTAGAAAAAGAAAACAACTATTTTGTGAAACAGTTGTTTAATTTGAATGTGACAGTGTTTTTGTATTAAAATAATTAAAATAACACTATTTTGTATAAGAATTTTTTATAATAAATTGAAATAACATTATTTTGTATGAGTTTTTTTATAGCAAAAGACGCTTATGCGCGTGCACTTGGCGCTTTTTCTTCACGTTTTTTTTAAAAAAGGTAATTTTTTAGCAGTTATATCATTTCTTTTGTTTTTTTTTAATGTGTCATATACATGTTTTGCTACTATACACATGTTTACGAGCAGTCAAATAAAATTAATATATCCATTATATTTCTGAATTATAAAAAGCAACCCTTTTATTTCTTTGATTTCTATTGAATAATATCGATTTGTACATTCTTTTTTTTAAAAAAAATTGTTATTATTAAAATTAAAATATATTATTATATGCTTGTGCAATGCTATAAATTGTTTGATTAATCCGTCTTGTATCTTGTATCTTGATTATATATCAAAAACGAAAGATGTAAAAAGAAATCCAGTGTATTCAAATGCATTTGTCAAAGAATTGTCATCATATAGTTATTTGTCATGCATCATATGCAATTATAGTTATAGATAACATTGGTGAAACACAGTCTGCGATTAAGTCTTATAAATTTCTATTTATATTTTATTTCTATTTCTATCTATTTTTTTTTAATAATTTATAAATTTTTATAATAACTATATAAATACATTTATTTTTCGATGGAACTAGAAAAATTTTTCAAACTGTTCAGATTTTGACAAAGTTTGCGACAACATGTCTATTGTAAATCAATCCTTGTATCGATACTAAAAAGAACAAAATAATGAATAATATCAGTTTTAATATAAATTTCTTCTGTCAAATATATATACCAAATAGCATTCTGACAGATGGAAAAATACAATATAACAGATCTATTATATTCATTAACAATACTGAAACAATACTCATCTATTTCAAGCAATGCATTCGCATCGAAACAAGAATTAACTACAATATGTTAATTTGCAATAAACATGATGCCACAGGCTTTGTCAAAATCTTATCAACAGCTTGAAAAATTCTTCTACTTCCACTGAAAAATAAATGTATATTTATAAATTATTCATACGACATGCATTAACTTTACAGACTGCATTTCACCAATGTTATTTATACTTATCTGTAGTTACATATGATGCATGACGAATAACTATATTTATCTATTTTTTTAAATAATTTATAAATTTTTATAATAAATTTATAAATACATTTATTTTTCAATGGAACTAGAAAAACTTTTCAAGCTGTTAAGATTTTGATAAAGTCTGCGGCAACACGTCTATTGCAAACCAACATATTGCAACCAATCTTTGTCTCAATACTAAAAAGAACAAAATAATCAATAATATCAGTTTTAATAATAAATTTCTTCTGTCAAATATATATACCAAATAGCATTCCGACAGATAGAAAAATACAACGTAACAAATCTATTATATTAATTAACAATACTAGAACATGCTTCATCTATTTCAAGCAATGCATTCGCATCGAAATAAGAATTAACTATAATATGTTGATTTGCAATAAACATGATGCCACAGGCTTTGTCAAAATCTTATCAACAGCTTGAGTAATTCTTCTACTTCCACTGAAAAATAAATGTATATTTATAAATTATTCATAAGACATGCATTAACGTTACACAGACTGCATTTCACCAATGTTATTTATACTTATCTGTAGTCATATGATGCATAACGAATAACTATATGATGACACTCCTTTGACAAATGCATTCAAATATACTAGATTCTTGTGTGCGTATGCCTATATTACTATTCGCAGTTATCCATACTGGTTTTGGACAGGTATTTGACGTTACATTTTCCAGAGTGCAACATTATATAGCGTAGCACTCTTTCATTTATAAAAAAGTAAAGCTGCAAGATTCTTCCTGATACTTCTGGATAGTTGAATCTGTAGAATACACACACACACACACACATATATCATATAATAAACATATTATAGAATACACACATCTCTTTCTTATAAATATATGTATTGCGATGCTTTGTTCTGTTTTTACACGTAGCATAAATTACTTTTGTAATGTTTTAGTTTTTTCTAATATAAATGAGATATACCTGATCTAACTATACACAAGTATTACGAAGAATTTTGCATCTTCACTTTTTTATAAATGAAAGCATACGAACACTGCACTTGGCATTTTGCAAACTTAACCTATACCTGTCAAAAGCAAGTATAGATGCAAGCAGTAACATCACGAAGCGCCGTTAGCGCAATCTTTCGTCAAAGATGCCAACCGTACAAGAATACATTGCCATTATTGCATGTGTGTTGTAACGGGGTTACTTTCGTGAGCTCGCGGATTCGCTCGGTCGTGATCAGGGCTCGTAGAAAGTAGTGAGACACAAGATTTAAATAAAATATAAAAGAATGTTACTAGTTCCATCATGATCGGAGGTGGCGGCGCGGGCCCTATCGGGACCAGGATTTTGGGCATGGGGGGGGCGGGTGGTGTTTCCCCCGTTGTCCGATTTTCTGGTGCTGGCTCCTGGCCCGGTGGCGACGTTGGTCGCTTGGCTGGCGGCCTCATCGGTTTCGGCGTTGTTCGGCGCCGGATGCAGGCGGTTAGCGGCGGCGGCGGTGTGGCCAACATGGCCAGCTTCCTCTGGTGGGATCTGGCATCGTACCCACTGATGGCTGGTGCGGTGCGGTGCGGTGACTAGCCTGGTGCGGTCGTGTCCTGGATGTTGAGAGTTCAACGAGGTCGATGGCGACCCGCTCCCCAAGCCGTTAGACGTTAGTTGGTCGGTCGTAAAACCGACGGGCGCGACTCGGGTGTATCTGGTATCGGTCGGGCGGTCGGTACCCGAGTGCGCTACCGATTCTCAGTGACCACGGGCGCCCAACGGCGGTGGCAGGTTCCATCCTCGTGTCGCTGGCTCCCTTGCTTCGGACGATTCTATCGGCTTCGTCTAGCCGTTCGCGGGTGGTATCTGGCGGTGTATCCCTGGCGGCTGGTGCGGTACAGTGCAGTGGATCGGCTGGTGCGATCTGATGTCGGATGTTGCAGGCTTGATGAGGTCGACGGTGGCCTGCTCCCTAGGCTGCTGGACGTTAGTCGGTCGGTCGTAGAACCGGCTGACGCGACTCGGGTGTATCTGGTATCGGTCGGTCGGTCGGTACCCGAGGGCGTCACCGATTCTCGATGACCACGTGCGCCCAACGGCGGTTGCAGGTTCTACGCCTCGTGGCCTGAATTCTTCGGGGTTTGCGTCGGCGTACGCGAATACCCCCCGGCTCGGCGTATGAGAGTCTTCACCTCGTCCGCGTAGTTCGTGCGTCCGGGCCTTGGGCCCCAAATTCTTCCGGGTAAGAGTCTACGTAGTTACTCATTCGGTTGCGGATGATATCGAGCGTTCCGATGGTATCGATGCCATATGTGATGGCCGTGGCGATCAATTGCTCTTTCGAGAGCGTATATATCCAGCTTTTCATGCTGGCTTGTTTCCGCATGCGTTATTAGAGGCCAAAAAAAAGAGAGAAAAAAAATCGTGCGTCTTTCGGTCGGTCCTTCTGTTCGGGCGCCAATGTAACGGTTACTTTCGTGAGCTCGCGGATTCGCTCGGTCGTGATCAGGGCTCGTAGAAAGTAGTGAGACACAAGATTTAAATAAAATATAAAAGAATGTTATTTTATTTGGCTTCTATCGGCGCTGGTTAACAATACAGAAATGCCCCGCGGAGCGGGCGCGCGGCGGATAGTTCGGTGCCACGGGCGGGGCGCGGTTGTTATGAATTACGCGAGTTTAACAATGAGATGCGGTGTAGTATACGCAACGCGGATATAAACACGCCAGGTAGACGGCGCGTGGCGCGTGGTCGGTTTGTTGTGACGGCGCGTGGTTCACAAAAACGCGTGAGTCGATTTAAACCGGCGAGACAGTTTCTTATGCGTCTATGGTCCGCGATAATATTTACGTCGCGTATTCCCAGATGTTGTGGGATGCGTGCGATATCGAGAAATCTCGAACGGGCGGCGAACTCGCTGTCCCTTGTTTGCACGCAGAGTACGGATTGACCAACGGGGTTTAGGGAACTCAACGGGGTGGCGAACTCGCCAGCCCACGGTCCGTATGGTCGGGTCGGTCGGAAGTTAGACCGTTTCTCGAGAACTCTCGAGAGAAGCGGTCGCGGATTGCGAAGGATCGTAAAGCGGTTCGGAAACCGAGAATGCTCGGCGTAGGCTGCGAACTCGTCAACCCCCACGTTCCGTCGTGTTTGCGAATGATTCGGATCGAATCAGGAAAGTCTCAAGCGTACAGCTTGAGCAGATTCAGATTCTGGTGCCGGGATCTAAAAAGGCTGCCGTTATATACCCGAGTGTCTAACGGTAACCGCGTCGTTCGCCCCCGGGTGGGGATAATGACGTGTTGTTTTTCGGCAGGTTATTAACGGTAAACACGTCATCTCCCCTGGGCGAAACGGCGCGGCGTTTCGGCGGGTGTCGCTCGGGCGTTCACGGCAACGCTTGGCGGTGCTCGGTTTTCCGTATAACGGCCGTACGGTTGTTTATCGCAACGGCGGTAATTAGCGTTTAAAAATGGGCGCTCGGCGCCTCTGCTTCTGCCCGGCCGGTGTTCGCCGGGCGGCAGACTTCCGGCGGTCTACTGCCGGGTAACAATGGGGGGTGCATTGTTACAATGTTGTACGTACCTCTGTTCACCAGTCATCCTCCACGTTTAATGAGATTAAATGCGGAAAAAATCAAAATTGCACAAGAGTAGGTAATCTAGGCCGTATCTAACTCACGGCTCCTTGAGTGCGAGAGAGAGGTACCTAAAGGAGAAAAAGTGATAGCGTAAGTTTGTTGGCATCTGCGGTGGGGGGAATCCGGGGGGAGGGGGGGGAAGCGTGTCGCCGAGAGTGCTCAAGAGATGGCGCTCTGCTCGATCGAGGCCACGCTTCCTCCTCACCCTACGTACCCCCCTGATCCTCCCCATCGGCTCCCCCCTGCCCGAACTCCCCCCGCGATTGCTAACAAAGTGTTCGCTGTCTTTCGTTCTCCAAGGGTACCTCTCTCTCGCACTCAAGGGGCCGTGAGTTAGATACAGCCTATACAATTACTTTCACTCACGAGGAAGAGCGACTGACACGCTCGGCGTATCCGCGATGACTGACCGTTCTACGGCGCGGCTAAGTTATTAAACCCTCTTCTATATTTTCCCGCGCGAAGCGTTTCTCCCGTCGCGACTCGACCTTGACGCGACTCGTTTCTAAGGGGGGCGACGGTGATCTCTCGCGCTGCTTTTAGCGCGTGATCCGTTATCACGATTCTTAAGGGTTGCGCGTTGCTTCCATCGCGCGATCCTCGAGCGGATGCCGGGTATCCGGCGCCGAGGGAGACGGAGGATTATCGGGGGAGCAGTCGAAAGGAGAGAGGAACAGTTAGCGGTGATACGAGCGCGCTTATCGCGTATCGGAGCGAGTTTTTCTTCGTTTTTCGGCGATATGAGCGCGCTTATCGCGTTTCGGGGCGAGTTGTTTTTCGTTTCTTGGCGATGACGCGCTTCCGGTGACGAGACGCGTCCGAGAGCGAATATTCAGCTCGATTAATCGGAGCGCGTTATCGCCATTTTTTTCGTTATAAAAGGATGCCGCGACGATCTCGAAATATTAGTACGTTCGAGAATATTCGCGGCGTGATGAAGCGCGCGCCGAGCGCCTTATCGAGATTAGCTGGAAAAGTGGTGAATATTCGAATTAGAAGTATCGAGGATATACAGAATTTGGAAATACCGAATTGTTTGAAGAAGGAACTAAGCGAATGTTATATAGAGGACTGTCTGTACTGTAAAGAAAAAATCGGCTTCGCGGAAGAGTTCGTGCGAGAGGCGAGCGAGGCGCGATTCGACGAGTCTTTCTCAAATGTCGGAGCCGATGGCTATTTGCTTTATCGCAATTGGAAACGGCGATACGGAGTTCCAAAATTTTCGTGGGAGGTGAATCACGTCGTGCATTGCTTCTATACATTCGGTTGCCAATTCGAGAACGGAAATTATTTCGAGGAAGATGTGAGATATTGCGTGGAATGCGCGCATAGATCGAGAAACTTCTCGCCACGCTGTGCGATAAGAGTCGTTATGTAATATATTATCGCAATTTGCAGCAATGCATTTGGCACGGATTACGCGTTACGAGGATACACAGAATATTACAATTCGCGCAATCTCCATGGCTGCGCGGATATATCGAATTAAACACGCGACTACGAATTAACGCGAAAAACGAGTTTGAGAAAAATCTTTACAAATTGATGAATAACGCCGTGTTCGGTAAGACTATGGAGAATGTGCTCAATCACTCGGATGTCCGGCTGGTGACTCGATGGGACGGGCGATACGGCGCGGAGGCGATGATCGCGAAGCCGAACTTTCATAGCAGAAGCGTCTTCGCGGAGAATCTCGTAGCCGTGGAATTGCGCAAACTCGAGATTAAGTTTAACAAACCGGTTTACGTGGGTATGTGTATTCTCGATGTGTCTAAGATTCGTTTATACGAATTTCATTACGAGTATATGCTACCGTTATATCGAGATAAATGTAAAATAATGTATACCGATACGGATAGCCTCATTTATCGCATCGAGTGCGAGGATGTGTATGAAGATATGAAGCGCGACATTGACAGATTTGATACGAGCGATTACGCGGTGGACAACGCGTACGGTATGCCTCTAGCTAATAAGAAAATACCTGGTGTTATGAAGGATGAGAATGCCGGCGCGATTATGACGGAATTCGTTGGGCTTAGAGCGAAGATGTACGCGCTACGAGTCGAAGGTAGAGACGATACGATAAAAATTAAGGGTGTTAAGAGTGGCGTCGTCGCGAGAACGATAACGTTCGAAGATTACGCGCGCTGTCTTCGAGAAAGAATCAAGATGAGGCGCGAACAATCTTGCATAAGATCTAAGTTACATGAGGTGTATACGGTGTCGGAATTGAAAGTTGCGCTCAGCCCGCATGATGATAAACGATACGTGATATCAGGAACTATGGATACTTTACCGTGGGGGCATTATAAAATACCTTTGTAAGGAGCGAGGGAAACGTTATATATCGAGAATGTAATAAATAATATTTGCGTTTAATATAGTTTATTTTAATATAGTTTATTTTAATATAGTTTATTTTAATAAAATACTCCGAGAGCGCGATATAAGAGAATAACGAGCGCATGTCTCGCGAAAATCGTGAGAATATTTATAAACGAACGCGAGGATTGAACTCGCGAGATCGCGTTTTTTCGCGAGTGTTTTGTAATTTCGCAAGACGCGCGTTCGCCATTCTATTTACGACGCTCCCAGAGATGCTTCTTAAAATGTTCAAACTTTCAACTTATTGTTAATATAAATGTAACACAGTTTAGTGTTAGCATAAACACAGTTTATTTTATAAATAATAAAGACTATTTTATAAATAATAAATAATATTTTATAAATAATATTTTATAAATAATATATAATTAATAAAATATTCCGAGAGAAAAAATAGTAAAAATGGGATACGCGAAGGTACGAAATATTCGCGAAGAGACGCGCGAATTTTTTCAAGTATTTTTACATCGTAAAAAATCGTAGTAGTTCCCTATCTGTTCTATTTCTAATAAATCTCGAGCTAGTTTTACCAAGTTGCTCCAACCAATGATTTATAGAGAGCAAATAAATCTTGGTGAGAGCAACTTGCCAAATCTGCATCGAGATTTATTAGAAATAAAACAGGTTGGAAACTTCCACAATCTATTTATTATGTTCTCGGAAACATTATATATATCGAACAACGCGAAAAAAGGTTAATGCGAGATACGACGTTCGCGTAATGGTGTGATAAAAGAATTTATATAGAGCGTGAGAAAGAGTCCGTATAAAGCGCGAAAGAGAAAACGCAGGACGCGGCATCAATTAGTGTAAAGAGAAAAACAAATAATTGTTTAAAAAAATACATTGTAAATAATTACTTTTTCTTAAAAACAATTTTTTTATACTGATTGATTTGTCCCATTATTCTGAACATAAAAGTATTAGGGTAAGATTATCGAAAACTAAATATTTTACGAGATATTTTAATTTTTATATCAAAATATATCAGATTAAAATATAAAATAACTCAAAAAGTACTTAATGAAAAAATACTTTATTATAATGTTTTGGAAAGCTCTCGACATAAGCTATAAGAATATGCAATAAAAAATGGTGGGTTCCATTTAAGAAAATATCGATCACATTGACTTGGCCTTGAAAAGGTCACTCAAGATCAAGTCCATATTTTCATCATGTGTCCCCCTCTGAACCCTACAACTTTTGTATAAAACATTTTTTTCCATCTTGCTTACTTTACGAGATATTTGCGTGCGTTGATTAAAATGACTCACCCTGTATATCGAGCAACGCGAAAAAAGGTAACCGCGAGATACGACGTTTGCTTAACGACGCGATGAAGAATTCATATAAAGCGTGAGAAAGAGTCCGTATAAAGCGCGAAAGAGAAAACGCAGGACGCGGCGGCCGCGTAGCGGCGGGAGAAAGAATCTGTATGGAGCGCGAGAAAGACGGACTCGCGCGTGTTTTTTCGAGTATTTCCACAATAAAAAAAAATAATGGAAATCATCGCTCTGTCCAATTTGCCACGAATCTTGATTCAGATTATGCGAGCTATTCCAAATCGTGATTGGAATAACATACCAAATCTAAGGCAGGATTTGCGGCAAGTTAGACAGAGAGAAAATTTCCATCATCTCTTTATTATGTTCTCGGAAGCATTATATATCGAGCAACGCGAAAAAAGGTTACCGCGAGATACGACGTTCGCTTAACGACGCGATGAAGAATACATATAGAGCGGGAGAAAGAGTCCGTATAAAGCGCGAAAGAGAAAACGCAGGACGCGGCGGCCGCGTAGCGGCGCGAGAAAGAATCTGTATGGAGCGCGAGAGAGAACTCGTATGGAGCGCGAGGGAGAATCCGTATGGAACGCGATAATTTCGTGATAATTTTTATTTTTCTAACGAATAATTTTATTTAATATATGTAGTTGTATTTAATATATATAGTTTTATTTAATAAAAATACATTTTTATCATAATACAGCCGTTTTATTTATCCAAGAATTGTGCGACTCGTCCATTCCCAGCCATTTCACGTAAACTTCGTTGCCTCTTCGGCGCAGCACCTTTTCCACAAGATACATGTTGGGATCGTTGACGCGCAGCAACTCGTGCTCGTAAAATCCTCCGGCGATCGGTTCGCCGCGCGAATCCTTCAGCAGATACGTTACGGGATTAGTTCGTTGTATCTTGGCTATTCGAAAAATTTCGGTGGTCCAGTTAGGTGTGAAGCCTTTCTCGAAGATCGTCTTAAACTTGCTGACGCGTACTGGATCAGCTACTTTGAATTTAGCCGGAGTCGCGATTTTTATATTGCTGTATACCGTATTTAAAAGTTTATCGGCGATCGCTGGAGTCACGTCGACGGTTCTCATACCTATAGTGCGATGTTTTCGCGCGTTATATTCCTCGACGAGTCGAGGTAATTCGTCTATCCATTTATACGTTCCGCTTAGCGTGAAATATTTCCACATAGAATTTTTGAGCGTGCGATTGAATCGTTCGACGATCGACGCTTTCATCACCGAGTACGTCGAGTAATGATTTACTTCGCGCTTTTCCGCAAATTTTCTCACTTCAGCGTTAGAGAATTCTTTTCCTTTGTCGGTCTGCAGATTTTTCGGATACCGCTTAGAGTCTCGCACTATCTTAGATAACGCTCGTGTAACCTCGTTCGCGCTCTTGCTTTTAAGCGGTATAGCCCAAGCGTATTTGCTTAATGCGTCGCGTCGATAACGGTGAGTATGTAGTTGTGGCCTTTGTTAAGTCTCGCGTAAGGACGCATCTCGACCACATCCGCCTGCCATAGGTCGTCGTACCCGCGTATCGCGACGCGACGACGCGGAAAGTTTCTTCTCGCGGGCGCGTGCAATTCCTCGACTAGTCTTCGTTTTTCGGCGTTAATAATTCTCTTCTCTTTCTCTCAAGGATGACGTTGGGCGGGATCTGTCTCTCGAGCGGCTCGCCGCTCCGAGTGTCGCCGCTGGTCTCGCGAATCTTCGCTAGTTTCGTCACTCTCCCTGATAGCTCGTCCGCGTCTCTCTTCAATCGCGATGTTGAATTTTCTAATTCTCGTATTTTCATCGCAGAATCAACCGCAGAATTCGCGGCGACGCGCGATTTTTGGGTTAGTTCCTGTATTATTTTCCCCTGATTGAACAGTATTTTACGATCGCTCGCGCTTTTCGTCGAAGACTCCGCAGCGTTGAGCGATATTGTTTTTTTTGCGACATCGATTTGATCGCTTAAACTATTAATTCGTTTATCTAAGGCATCGATTCGTTTACCTAGAGCGTTAGCGTTAGATTCTGTTCTCGAAACGGAATTTTCCACAGCATCTATCCGTTTACTCAAAACGTCGTCGCGCGCTTCGATCTTGGAAACAAAACTCTCCGCGGCGTCTATTCGTTTATCCAGAGCGTTATCGAGCTGGGTGAGGCTCGTGAATAGTAGAATGACGCCTTTCCCTGCTTCGTCCGCGTCTTTTCTCAATTGCGACGTAATTCCTTCAACGTAGCTTTTGCTCGTCGCGTCGGCGTCCTCCTCCGACTTAGCCAGACGCTTTATCTTGCGCTCTCTCGCGTCGTATTCGACGGAAGAGCTTAGACACAGCGCGTTATCGCGCACGTAATTTCGCAGAGATTCGATAGCCGGACGTAGTCTTCCGGTTCTCGCGTCATAGCCGCGGTTTTTTAAAGGCGTGCCGAATTTGCTCACGGACATCGCGAATTCCACGCACGACTGCGGCGATCGTCGATGCGACGGTTCGATTTATACTATCGCTCCCGTTTCGCGAAGCTCCTCGATTATCGATTGAATCTCGTTTTTGTGAGCGTCGTTGCCAGCTCGACGCGAAGCGTCCAGCAATCGCAGACGATCCACTAATTCGTTTGGATCGTCCCAATGAATGTAATCGATTCTATCGTTCGTGACTCGCATGGTTGACGGTACGCGACCCGCACCCATTTTTTTGCGCTGCTGCCGTGAATAAGCGGAGCGATAACGAACTTGTATTTGTATCCTTTATTTCCTAAAACAGATTTTTTAGCGTCATGGTCGCGTTTATGAGCGTTCGTTGTTAACAATATACTTTTGTATGTTAATTTATCCTTTTCCGTATATGTGAGACTATCAGGATTTTTCATGAAGATTGATTCGTATAAACCGGGGGTACCGATGTATTTAATTTCATCTATAAGTATGGAGTCATCCGCGTCTATATTGAATCGCCTATTGCCAAGCATCGCGCCTTTCGCACTCATGTACACTCCGTAAACGTGATCGATCTCATTTGGCGCTTCCCCGCCGAGAAGAGCCCCCAAGTATTTTTGTCCCAACGGTCCTAGCCGGCCGTGCGGCATTTCGTAATCTTGAGAAATTCGCGAGGTTCGCTTAACAGGCGTTTCAAACGTTGAGGATGACTCGAGATTCTCAGGTTCGAACGTTTCCTCTTCAGTTTCGTCCCGCGCGAATGGATCTCTCTCGATAGGATACACGTTTGACGGAGTAGAAACGGCATCTAATCGTCGTCGCGCTCGTATTCGTTTCACTATAGGTTTTTTCCAAGCGGGGGTCAACTCTTCCTCCTTCCATTTTTCCTCATTCCATTTTTCCTCGACGCTCGTCGTTACAGGCGAAGCGTCGATCGCGTCTCGCTTTATCATTTCACGTTTAATCTCGTCTCGCTCGATCACGTCTCGCTCGGCGCGCTTGGCAATGCGCCGCAGCGGGTCGACGATTGGCTTAAAACGGCTCTCCATCGCGATCTCGTTCTCCATTTTGCCAGTCTTTAACGCTCTGTGTTTTTTACGAATCGATGCGCGCGTCTTAGCGATCTCTTTCGCCGTCTTCTCTCGTTCACCGATATCCGTCGCAGCCATCGTGATTAATAAATCGGTCCTTCTCGTTCGCGGGAGAGAGAGCGATCGATGCGTTCGACGTATTCGCGACGACTGATGGCTCTATGGTACGGCGAAATCGTTAAACCCTCGCCTATATCTGCCGGCGCTAAGCGCGCTATCTTTATCAATCACTAGGAAACCATATCTATATCGCCAACACGCACGGCATAGCGCGTGAAAATTCTCATACGGCATATCCGTGTTCACGTGATCATTGTATGCGTGACGCAAATTAGTGCCATCTTGCTTAAAAAGAATCAACAGATTCGCGTTATCTCGAATCAAATGCTTTGGTATTTTAGCGTACGTTTGGCACAGATAGAAGCAATCGATATTCGAGTGTCGACCCATAGCGAAGTACTCTCTAATAATATTCTGTTTGTCGCACGCTACGTCGTCAAATACGAATATAGAATTCGGGAGTGCTTCGCTAGGCGAAATAACGTCAGAGTTATCGGAAAATGTGAAATAACCTATATCATCCATCGGTGCCAATAAATTCTCTAAATACTGATATTTAGGCTGCTGCAATGACTTCGAGTAAACGTAAACGTTCTCGAAGCGTACACCGTGCGGGCTCTACAACAAACTTATCAGCGCGTTCGTTTTACCACAATTAGAGGGACCGCAAATGAGGCAGCGAATAGCGCTCGGTAATAGACGACCGTGTCTGCTCGCTTCCTCAGACGGTCGCGCCTTACTATCGAGATTCGTCACCCTTATCGCGATCAGCTGCCGCACGATGCGCATTCTTCTCGCCGCGCGCGTGCGCGGTACACTCGCGCGAGGCAGGGCGAGATCTTTTTATTTATATACGAATAGATCGGGGGGCGACGCGTGGCGCCGGGCGTAGAGTCGCGACCTGGTAATCGAGAGATTCCAGGTTCGATTCCGCTCGGGTCCCGTCCTTCCCACATGCCTCAAAAGAGGTTTTTCCACAGATTATCATATAAAACTCTATCCTTCCACTTCCCCACATGCCTCAGAAAGAGGTTTCACATTATCCTATAAATAATTTCTCCATGAAACTTATTCTCACTATAACCTGTTGTTGGCCAGAATTTGTTGATCCACCCTTGATCACAAGCGGCCAGATAAATTGAAAGAAGAAGAAGAAGAAGACAAATAGATCGCCGTCGATCGCGCAGTAGCGAATCGCGCGCGGTGAATCGAGATGTTTATTTTATTAATAGACGGTGACGATATTCTCGATTTCACCACCGATCAATTGCGGTTTATCCCGAAAGTAATTTTACTAAAACACTTCGGTCGCTATGTGGAACGATTGTGGGAGAAACTGCCCGAACATATAAGATTGGATCAGGAGGTGCGGCGCTACCGTCGATGCCTTGAGCATTACAATCGTCCCTGGCAACGAACATACATCGACGGCCCGGCGCCGCTCGTTAAAGATTGCAGCGAATGCAATTCGCGAAGCAGCGGTACGGTGTAATCGGTGATATCAGCGGCGGCGGCGGCTTATTGAATAGAGCGATAAACGCGCTCCCCTTCGAATTACATATACCTGGATATCAATTTTGCGGGCCGGGTACTCGTCTCGCGAAACGATTAGCGCGAGGCGATCGAGGCATCAAGTAGTGTTAATAGGAGAGATCTAACTCAGGTCCTCTGAGGGGAAGTGAGGGACGGGGGGGTCCCGCGCGGGCGAGGGGGCATGACGTCACGCGGGCGGAGGGGGATTTTCGTGGCGCGGGGGAATGACGTCACGCGGGCGGGGGAGCTTATCGCGGGAGCATAAACAGCGCGGTGTATTACAAAGGGTGGGTGCCGATGTCCGACCGCTCGAATTTATAAACATTATAAACAAATATCGTCTCGCACTATTGCACGTGCGGCATTATTGAATTTCGTAGAAAGATGATAAGGCTAGCGCCGATGTCCGGGCATAATCGGCGTGGTGTATTACAAAGGGCGAGTGCCGATGTCCGACTGCTCGAATTTATAAACATTATAAACAAATATCGTCTCGCACTATTGCACGTGCGGCATTATTGAATTTCGTAGAAAGATGATAAGGCGAGCGCCGATGTCCGGCTGCTAGAATTCGCGTCGGGACATGTTTATCGGTATATTACAAATGGCTAGCGCCGATGTCCGGCTGCTATAATTTATTATAAACAAAATAGAACCATCGCGGTGGTCTCTTCATTTCTTCCAGGAGGAGCCGCTCGCGCACTATTGCGCGTAACATTAGAATTAGATGATAAGGCGAGCGTCGATGTCCGGCTGCTAGAATTTATTATAAACAAGATAGAACCATCGCGGTACCATAACGCGATAGATGAAAGATATATAATGAAGAACGAAGGGTGTCAAAAACTCAGTATGCGATTTGAAAGCTTGCGGTCCGTAGTATATCGGTTGAAAAAGGTACAGCGGGTACTTGTATTTTTTTTTTTTGTGTGTCAAATGTTCGGTAGAGGAAGATTTTGTGATAATCTGCACATAAATGGAAATAGATAATGACGAAGATCAAATAGAAATAGAGAATAATTTCGAGGCAGAATCGTCCGACGAAGATCACGCATTGTCGGATGACAGTAATTACAAGAGCGATCAAAGCGAAGACCTCGAAGAAAGTGTTGACCAGATAGTGCCTCATTCGCAAATTTATAAAAAGTGTGAAAAATAATAATAAAATAAAAAAAAAAAAAAAAAAAACATGGAAAACACCGAGCAAACCGAACGCGACCTGTTGGAGCTATCGCACCGAGTCGCTACCTTGGGCGAGTATTTCGCGTGGGCGCAGCGATGCGAAGAATTTATCAAACAGCTCGAGGAACGCAGTAGTGTCAAGCGTCCGCGGCTCTCGATCGGAGTTCGACAATCTTTGGTGGCTAGAATCGCGCGACTCGAGGGTGCGAAGATTCGATTAGAGAGACGGTTTATACATAGCGGTGGTGATTACAGTGGCGGGAATAACGCGGGAAGACTCGTTTGGCGAGAGATCGATACTGCGTTCGAAAATCGTATACTGACCGGTGCGGTGATTAACGCATACTATATCGAACCGCGGCAATTTCTCGAGGACGCGAAAGACATTGTGCTCGAACACGTGCAAAAAGTTATGGAAAGATACTTTAACGTGAAAGTGAATACTATGTTCAACGGTGAATTCGTGTCGGGTGATAAGAGCGCCAATAAGAGTATCAATACCAGAAACTATGAACTCTTTCGCACGTCCGATCTACACGAGTGGTACGAGCGACGCGTCGTCGAGCCCACGCTTGCCTCGTTAGAAGAATTTCAAGAACGCGACAGCGGGTGGGCTTTGTCGCGAATCCTCGATTTAACTGTAAATATAAAAATAAATATAATCCAATGCGCGCGGGGTGCCATATTAAATTACCGCGAGAAATAATAATGAAGAGAGCGGTGATAAACGTGCAATCCAAAGACAATGCGTGTTTCGCGTGGGCGGTGGTCGCTGCTTTGTATCCAGCCGAAAGAAACGCGGATCGGGAATCATCGTACCCGCATTACACAACAGTGCTGAATCTCCAGGACATTGAGTTTCCAGTGACTGTTAATCAAATTAAAAAGTTTGAACTTCATAACGACATTTCGATAAATGTATACTGCATCGAGAAAGAGAATAGCGTTGTCCCGATACGTCTGAGCGAACAAAAGAAGGACAGGCACGTCAACTTGCTGTATATACAAGATACGCAAGACGTCGGACATTTTGCATGGATCAAGAATTTATCCCGTCTCGTGAGCTCGCAATTGAGCAAACATACTGGCCAAAAATATATCTGCGATCGGTATGTATATTTAATAAAAATGCAATATATAAAATATATACGAAAGAAAAAAATTAATTATTTCTATTTTTTTTTTTTACAGATGTTTACACTATTTTGGATCGGACGACAAGTTGCAATCGCACACTGTAGACTGTCGAGAAATGAACGAGTGCGCCATCCGATTACCGGGCGATAAGGACAAGTGGCTCAGCTTCAACAACTACAACAGAAAGGAGCGGCTTCCTTTTGTCGTATACGCCGATTTGGAGTGCGTGCTGAGAAAGACCGACGGTGATCCGATGACGTCTACGTACACGTTTCAACATCATCAAGTATTTAGCGTAGCTTATTATGTACATTGTTCGTACGACGAATCGTTATCCGCGTATCATTCTCGCCGCAATACGGACTGCGTTTCGTGGTTCGTGGAAAAATTAAAAAATTTAGCGCAACGCGTAAAGACTATTTTAACCACGAATGTCCCCATGGTAAATTTAACGCGAGATGAGCGGGAAAAGTTTCACAGCGCTACACACTGTCACATTTGCGAAAAACCGTTCGAGCAAGACGATACACGCGTACGCGATCATTGCCATCTTACCGGGCGGTACCGAGGTCCCGCGCATTCAAACTGCAATTTAAATTATAAAGACTCTTGTTGCATTCCAATAGAAAAAATTCATAAGTTCCCCAAACAGCGAGAAAAAAACCCCTGACCCTAACAAAAGCGATATATCGTCCCTGATTGACCGACACGCTACCGTGGGACTTCCCGGGTACCCTTAAAATGAAATTTAAATGTTTAAGTAATTTGTAGTATGTTTATTATCCCATTGGGGAAAAAAAAAGAAATATTTTCTATTTTCTTTTTTTTTTTTTTTTTCTTTTTATATCGAAACTCTTCACTATTAACTTCATATTTTTTCTATTTCGATACTTTATATTATTTTTTTTTTTTCATAGTTAAAAAAAATACGTTTGTAGAATTAAACCCATTGCCCTTTTTGGATTAAGATTTTTGTGCGACCCATCGAACCCAACCCATTTACAAAACCTCGTCACCCTTTCGCGCAAATTTTCTCCACAATCACCCCCGGGGGAATCGCGCGAGAAAATCGTATCGGAACCCCCACGACGATTTTTTGCGATTCCCGAGTAAATGGGTTTTTGGGGTTGTACGCTGCATTTTAAGATCTTAACACCCTGGGTGGCCAAATTTGGCTTAACCCTTCCGAAAATGTCTTGTACTTGCAAAGCGTACCATCCCTATTTTGAACTTTTTTCCGGGCCCGCTTTTTATCGGCTGTCACCGTAGCCAAGATCTTTCGCGATCGCGGGGTAATCACGGGGCATACCCATCGTTCGTGCTTGTTCGGCGCGTGTTGTAACCCCACGGCGCGGCAACCCTCGACCCCTTGTAATTTCCGTTGGCGTAAAATCTTCCACATTCTTCTTTAAAGTGGTTGAATGTTCGACGACCCATCCTTCAAAAACCAAACGTGGAAAGATTGATGCCCTGTTTTTTCACGAGACGTTGCCCGGCGTTGTAAAACCCCCTTCCCCCCATCGGTTTGCAATTTTTTTGGGTGCCCTGCTACTCGAATTTCTCTGCGATAGCATCAGCCGTCTCGCTTCCCCCTTTCTCTTAGCGGTACGGCCCCCGTACTTTCCAAACTCGATGACGGTAGTATGTATGGTAACCTTGTTGAAACAGGTACGGGCGCTCTCGCATGTCCTTGCCACAATCGTCGTAACCCCCCATACGAGCGTTTCGGGGAAAATTTCTTTTCCCGGGGGTGCAGTTTTTCCCACGAGTCGTAGCTTCTCGATCTTTTTTCGTCCATGGTTTTTAAAAATTCTGTTTTTACTGGCGGCTGGGGGGCGTTAAAAATTTGCAAAGAAAATTTTCTAATTTATATCTCTAAATTTTTTTAACCATTCAATAAACCCTTTATTCCCTTATCGCTTTATAATGGGTTTTTTTTTCTCTGTCATTCTCGCCGTTCGATAGCCGTTCTCCTTCCTGACCCTTCGGTAGCCCTTCCGATTCGTTTTCAGCCGTTCCCCAGCCGTTTTTCCGAGGTTTATAAACCCTCCGCACCGTTCCTGAACCGTTGGGGGCCTCCCCTTAAAAACCTTCGTAGCCGTTCGTGAACCGTCCTTTGCTGTCGTGAACCGTTTTTTGCGTCCATTGTCGTTTGTTGGCGTTTCGTTAAAATTTCGTCGTCGTTTTGTTTCTTCGTTGACGTTTCGTTTTCTTCGTTGACGTTTCGTCGTCTTTTTGTTATCGTTCGTTGTCGTTCGTTGGGGTTTTTTGTCGTCGTTTTGTTGCGTTCGTTTACTTTCTTAGCGTTCTTTTTGACGTTTTGTCGTCGTCCTTTGACGTTTGTTACCCTTCTTACTCGTTTCTAATCTAGCGATATTTCACCCGAAGCTCTTTTTACCACATCGTAACGCTTGCCCCTTTCTCTAACGCGGCAAGCTTCTCGCTGACTTTTTCGTTTTTTCTAAACTTTTTTTAAAGCACCGTTTCCCGGTACATTTTTTTTTTCGGGGGGATCAGTTCGGGTTTTCGCTCCCGGGGAATTTTGCGCGCCCTCGCGTCAAAATCCGAAAAAGACCCGACACGAGCTTTAAATCGCGCAAAAATTTCTCTTTAAAAACCGCTCCTCACGGTAAAAATGGCTTTCCCGTCACGTCTTTGTTCTGCTGGGTTTAAAAAATTTTGTTGTTTATGCATCACCCGATGCGAGCAAAAACTGGGGGGGGGATCGATTGTTATTTTTTGTCGAGACCTTTTAAATTTATAAAAAACCCGGGGTTCGCGTTTTTTCCCATGTCACAGAATCTCGTTGCCCTTTCCCCCTTGGGGCCCTTTCTTGGTGCGAAGCGTCGGAAAACGTAAACGACCACCGCTCTTTGGGGATCGCCCCAAAGTGCACTATTAAAACTTGTTGTGGGGTTTGGGGCATTTTGCGAGGCACAAAAAAACCCTTTTTCCAGATTTTTTTTTTTTTTTTTTTTTTCGATCGGTACAGTTTTTGGCGTTTTATTTCTTTGTCTTGTATCCCCTTTTTCTCAGAAAACACCGTGCTCATCGTGATTGCGTTTATGCCGCTCTTCGTAAACAGCATATCTTGTAGGGTTTGCTATCACCCCTCCTTATGGGTTTAGCCCCTGGGGGGGTTTCTTGAAAATAAAATCGAAAAAACCCAAAGGGGGCCCGGCGTATCGTACGCCGTCGAAAATTTTATGTTTCCGCGTTGTCCCGTCAAATGTTTATTACCGAACATCATTCCATCGTTTGGGAGATAAAAACCTACCCGGTTCAATACCACTCTTCGATCGCCGCTCAAAAGGGGGCCCAAAATACCCTTTTAAACCCTGGACCTAACTGATTTTCGCAACTTTTTTCGACCCTTCAAACGTTTGCAACTGATTTCGGACGGATGTCACACGGTCGTCCGTGGTTTCGAAAAAACCCCGTTTTTGGTAAACGGGCATCTAGATTGTACGGGGTTTTTATTGCGTTGATGGTGTGGGTTATCGGGGGAATCCGGGGGGCAGGGGGTCCGGGGTTTTTGGTTTTTTGGGGGGTTTTATGCGGTGTCGGTGAGCGATCCCCACCTACATTGGATCGTTTTTTCTTTTGCGGGGTCGCATCTCCTTCTCGCGTTCGGGGTGGTAACGCTTCCCATCCCCCATCGGGTTTTTTCTCTCGGGGTCGTTTTTTCCCCCCGCATCGGGGCTAGAGTTTTCGACATCTTTTTTAGGGGCCGATTAGAGGTCTAAAGCGCCCTTTCCCAAAACATATCCTCCTCGATCTTTCCGGGCTTCAAAACGCGAGAAATTCGGGGCAATTTTGAAAACTAAACCCAACGATTCGGGGAAAAAACATCGGGGGCTTTGAAAACCGGTTTAAAATCGAGGAGGGTATCGGTTTTTTGGGGGGGCGCTTTAGACCTCTCATCGAGCCCCAAAAAGTGTCCCCAAAATCTAGCTCGTGCGGGGAAAAACGAAACCCGAAGTAACATCGTGCGGGGTCGAAGCGTTTTTCCTCCCCAAAAGGGGGAAGGGTATGCACACCGAAAAAAAAAAACGATCCAATGTCAGGGCGGGTCGCTCACCGACACCCCAAAATCAAAAATCGGACCTGCCCGGTTCCGCCATAAATCTACACCATCAACACTGAAAACCCTACTCTAATTTCCAAAATTTTTTTGCGAACGGGATGTTTTCGAAAACCCCGGGGCGAACCCCTCGTGACTCCGTCCGAAATCAGTTGCAAAGCTTAAGGGTCGGAAACGTTTCGAGATCAGTTGGTCCCTGGGGCTAAGGGATATCGGCCCGTTCCCGACGGGGATCGGGGAGTGGAAATTTTTACCCCCCTACGGGTTTTTTTCCGACAACGATGGGAAAGATGTTTTGGGAAAAAAAATTTTGGGGGGGGGCAACGCGGGTAAAATAATTATCCCCGGCTCCCCCAAAACCCCGGCACCCCGGTCTTTACGAGTTTTTTTTTTCAAAAAAGCCCCCATGACGTCTCTATCGGAGGTATTGCAAAATACAAGAGTAGTGTTGACGACGAGGGGGCAAAAAGCAATCACGAGAGCCCGGGCGATTACGAGTAACAGGGGATCAAACAAAAAAAAAATCGCAAAGCTGTACCGATCGAAACCCCAAAAAAAAATCTGGAAAAGGGAAATTTTTTTGCCTCGCAAAAAACGTACCGACAAAAAGATCGCTAGTAAAGGGACATTTCCCCCCCGGGGGGGGGGATCGTTTCGATTTTTTTTGACCCCTTTTTTCCCCCAAATAGGCCCCCAAAGGCCCGACAAAAGAAATTTTGTCCCATCATCGAGGAACTTCGCGAAACCGGGGGTTTTATAAAATTTAAAAGTTCTCGCAAAAAAAAAAACAAACGATCGATCGAGGCGCCGCAAAAAATGAAAGCCCCCTTTAACAAAATTTTTGGGGGGTCCGAGCAGAAAAAAAAAACGTGGGGGGAAAACCCCTTTTTGTTCCCTCGTTGGGCGGATTAAAGAGAAAATTTTTTTTTGCCGGGTAACGTCTGTTCGGGGGGGGTTTTTTGGGTTTTTTTGCGAGGGCGGCAAAAAATTTGCCGGTAGCGCAACCCGAGCTGGGGGCCGACGCCGTCAAAAAAATGTAAACCCGGATCGGTGCGTTAAAAAGTTGGGAAAACCAAATTGGGGAAAAGTCCCCCCGAAAAACTTTCCCCCCTTAGAAAAAGACGTGCAAACGTTCAGACTGTGGGAAAAGGGGTTCGGCGGCAAAAAAAGCTAGATTAAAAAAAGGTAACGAAAAAATAAAGAAACTCCCCAAGGGGGGGGGACAAAAAGTCAACGAACGCTAACAAAAAAAATCAACGAACGACAAAAAACCACGACGAAACGCCAACGGAAAAGAAAAAAAAAAAGGGGGAAACCGGGAAAAAAAAGAAAACCAAAAAGTCAACGAACCAACAAAAAAACAAAGAACGCAACCCCCAAAAAGAAAAAAAACCCCCAAAAATTTAACGAAAACCGGGCCCCCCGGGAAAAAAAAGGAGGGGGAACAAAAGGTTACAGACCGCCAAAAAGGGGGGGGGTTTACGAAAGGGGGCGAAAGGTTGAAAAGGGGGGGGCCCAAAAATTTAGGAAGGGGGGGGGGCGGGACGGGGTTTTTAAAAGGGTTAAAAACGGTTAGGGGAACGGCCCGAAAGAAAAGGAACGGCTACCGAAAGGGTCAGGAAAGGGGGTACGAAAAGGTATCGAACGGGACGAAAGACAAATGAAAAAAACCCTTTTTGAAAAAACGTTAACGGGGGAAAAAAAGGTTTTTTGGGGGGGGGGGGGGGGGGAATTTTGGTTTTAAAAAAGGTTTTTAAAAAATTTTTAAAAATTTTTATTAAAATTTTTTTCACCCCAAATTTTTAAAACCCCCGACCCGCCCCACCCGGGTAAAAAAAAGACATGTTAAAAACCGATGGAGTTAAAAAATCGAGAAAATACGACTTTGTCGGGGCTGATGGGGTCCGGCGGGGAAAAAAAATTTTTCCCCCGGGCGCTTTGTGTGGGGGTTTTTTCCCCCCTGTGGCAAGGACTCCCTGAGATGCTCCGTTTCCCCTCGTTTCAAAAAAAGGTTTAACCCACTACTACTTACCCTCCCCCCCTGGTTTTAGAAAAACGTGGGCCGTCCGCTCAAAAAAAGGGGAAACGGGCGGCTGATGCATCCCCAAAAAAAATTTGAGATAGCAGAGCCCCAAAAAAAAATTTAAAAAACCCCCATGGGGAAGGAATTTTTTAACGCCGGGGGTGCAAAGTCCGTAAGGGGAAAAAGGGGATTTTAAACATTATTTTTCCCCGATTTGGTTTTTGAAGGGGATCGGGCCCCCCCAAAGATTTAATCGGGCCCCTTAAAAAAGACATGTGGAAAAAGGGGGTTTTGCTCAACGGAATTACAAAGGGGGGCGACGCGTTGGGGCCCCCACTCCCCGGGGGGGGGGGACAAAACGGCCCCCCCGAACGATCGGGATGGGGGGACCGTCCGGGGGGGTTCCCCCGCGATCGCCCCCAAAATCTTGGGAGGGGGTTTTTCGGGGCGATAAAAAAACGCCCGGGGGGGGAAAGTTTAAAAAAGGTGATCGGTTTTTGGGGTTTTCAAGTACAAACGATCTTCGAGAAGGGTTTCAGCCAAATTTAAAAACCCCCGAGGTGGGGTTTTTAAAAACGTTAAAAAAGGGGGGCGTAAAAAAACCCGTAAACCCATTTTTCTCGAGGACTATAAAAAACTTTCGCTGGGGCGTTCTACGAGTACAGTTGCGTTTTCGCGGCCCCTTTTTCCCGGGGGGGTATCTTTGGGAGAAAAAAAAGGGGGCAAAAAAGGGGGGGGGTTTTTTTTGAAATGGGGTTTTGGGATTCGATGGATGCCCCAACTCTTTGGGAAAAAACAAGGACAATGTGGTTTTAAATTTTTTTCAAACGTATTTTTTTTTTTAACATATGAAAATAAAAAATAATATAAAGGGTTTTAAAAATTTAAAAATTTTAAAAAAAAAAAGAAAAAAAAAAGTTAAGTTTTACAGCAAAATTTTAAAAATTTTTAAAATAAAAAAAAAGAAAAATAGAAAATATTTTCCCTTTTTTTTTCCCCAAACATGGATAAATACAACATACATTTAAAATTTTTTTTAAAATTTTCATTAAAAATTTCATTAAATTATAAAGGGGGGCCGGGAATGTTTCCCCCCGGTAACGTGTCGGGCGAATTGGGACGATATACGCTTTTTCGTCGTAAGGGGCTCAGGGGGGGATTTTTGTTTTCGCTATTGTGTACACTTCGGGAATTTTTCCCTTTGCGGGGGGCTGTCGGAAAATATTTCAAAATTTTATCGGCACACCCCGGGTAACGTCGAACGTTTCGTTTTTTTTTTCACGTTACTCTTGGGGCCTTTAAAATTTTTTGGGGGCCCCCTTTTTTATTTTTCTCCCCCAACGCGTCTTTTTTTTCTAAGGCCCGACAAATTTAGCCCCCATCGGGGCCCGTTTTCCCCGGGCCCTTTATCAAGCCCGGGGGGTTTTCCCCTTTTTCGAAAGGGGGGATACCGGGCCCGGGGTTTTGCCGGATAATCGCTGTGTCGAATCTAGGGATATGCGTTTTTTAAAATTTTTTTACACATCCTTTGGGAAAAAAGAGGGGATAAAACAAAAAGTCGTACGGTGGACATTATTTTTTAAAATTTTTTTCTTCGGAAAAAATAAACCCCTACCATGTTTCGGATTAAAATTTGACAAAAACGGGTTTTTGAAAAAACTAGGAAAAAACATAAACCCACGGGAGGGCGGGGTTTTTTAAAAAATTTAAAACCCCGGAGTTTTGCACAAAATTTTTAAAAAAGACCAAATTTTTCCCAAAAAGGGGCCCCCGCTGTGAAAAAAATTTTGGGTTTTGGGGGGATCATCGCCTCCGGGGCCCTATCGTCCGTCCCCCCTTTTTTAATAATTTTCCCCCCCACGTGATTTCGCACGTTTTCCCCTTTTTTTTTCCGAATCCGCCCCCGGGGGTTCCCCCAAATTTTATTTAAAATTTTTTTTTGGGGAAAAAAAATTTTTTGGGGGGCCCCTTCTAAAAAGGGTGTTGAGTTTCGATGTTTTAAAAAGGGGGGGCCCTGCGGATTGAGGG